>VXAY01004260.1:934142-1131690 GCA_013399855.1 Oxyruncus cristatus
AGGGCCGGGGGGCGGCGGCGGCGCTGGGTGGGTCGGTGGGGTGATGCCGCAGGTGCAGCACCGCCCCATGCGGCGGTGGGTCTCCCGGCGTGGCGCTCCAAGTTAAGTTGCAGCGTGTTAAATGCGTGCCGTGCGTTCCTGGAGTTTTGTTGTGCAAGTCCGTTTCTCTTACCAATTTTTTAAAGGGAAATAAGAAAAGGAAGCGTACGGAAGAAGCGGAGAAAGTGTCAGAAGACCAGAGCTCATCCGTCGTGCAAGAATCTCCGGTAGAAGTAAAGAAAGCCAGAAAAAAGGAACGTTCGAAAGCAGAGAAAAAACTGGCAGACAGGTGAGTAGGTGAGACCGTTTTATGGTGAAATTAAAAGCCCCAACATCTAGATTAATCATAATATCATGAGTTTGACAAAATAATCAAGTTCTCTTCTACTATTCATCCTCAAACCTGGTGTTTAAGATTATTTTTCAAGATTTTGCATGTTTTCTGTAGTTTTCTGCTGAAGGTATGAAATAGGTGCAGCTGCTTGATGCTCTGGGTCCGTGAAATGCAAATCGCCTGTTAGAGAGCTACCATGTCCAGTGGTTGTAGATGAAGACACTTGGATCTAGTTTTCTCTAGAACGGGGAGATGTTTTCTAGCTGTAGTTGGCTTTATCCAGCAGAGCTGCGGTCAAAGAGGCAGAGGTGATTTCAGCAGGAGCAAGGTGCCAGACAGGGGGAGTTGTGCTGATCATGCTTGACCTCTGCTGTGACCCAGAACTTCAGTTGCATTGTCTGTTCTCTTAAATACTTGAACCCAGACGCTGTCAGAGCAGGTTGTACAGTGCAGTTTGGATAATAAAGTGTGCTTGGTTGTAGCATGAGGCTACCACCTTGCCCCCTGTGTGGCACTGTGTCTTTTTGCCTCTTCCATGCCCATGGAACCTGTGTGCTGTGCTGATGTCAGCAGCCTTCCAGGGGCTCCTTCAGATCTGCTCACTGGCGGGTTTGGAAAGATAGAGGTTTGGTAGAGCGTGGCAGAATTCCAAATGTTTGTCTGTTTTGAGTATCCTGGATACTGGGAAGGATTAAATCTGTCTTTAGTTCTATCATGCAAAGATGGTTGGGCTTTTTTTCACTTCATTTTTAGAGGCTATCAAATTATTTCATTCTGAAGTATTTCTTTATTACTCCTACTAAATAGTGAATGCAATGTACTAGGGATAGCAAATAGTTTTCCATGTTGTGGAATGGTCAGATATGTTTGTTTAATGCATAACAAACAAAATAACGTTTGAAACTTTATGTTGAACGTAATTCAAAATATAAGTTAAAATATTTGTCTAGGAGGCTTCAGTTCTTTGACTTGAAACCCCCTGTTTTCTGCCCATCAATTGTAATCTGCATGTCTGTTTCTGATAAGAGAGAACGCTTTGAATCGGGCAGATGAAGAGGAGGATGAAAAACTGTTTCAGAACAAAACGAAGCAAAAGAAAAAGGCTTCTCGAGGCATCGCCAAAAGTGTTGTTAATTCACCTACGGGCACGACCGCAGAAGAACAAAAGAGAAAACAGGTGGCTGATGAAACGGTAGACAGAAGAACGGTGTTTGTTGGAAACTTACCTGTCAGCTGTACTGTTCAGGTACGTGGGTGGATTCTGTCAGCTAAAGGAATGAGAGGAGTTACAGCAGTCCTCAGTCTGAGGGGATGTTTCCAGCTGAAAAGTCACACACATTTGTGACTGAAATTGCTTTTGGAAAAGTAGAAAATAGTGCTCATTCTCAGAAACCATTAGAAGTGATCTCTTTCGTTTCTTGGAGTTGGGCTTTTTACAGCAGTGGATACAGTTTGTCTTTCTTGAGTAGAATTGGTCTGTCAGTGAACAAATGACTGAATAAATGAGAACTGCAATTACAAAGTTAGTCTGATTTTAATTTTGAATGCAAACAGTGCTTCAGATTCTTACATAAAACATGTTAAATTTATACTTTCTTCCATGATAAGGGGTACAACTTCAGTTTTGGCAATCTGTAGAAGAAGCTGACACAAGAAACACTTAAGTAGTTACGAATTAGTTGCATATTTTAGTAGCCCTTTTAAGGGACCTCATAAAAGTAAAAGGAAAACAGTGTAAGAACAGTGTTACTAATAAATATTAAACAATCATGCTCATTACCAGGGTGTGAAAAGGTACTGAATGTTTGTGATGTCTTCTGTTTAGGTACTGAAATCTCTTTTTAAGAAGTATGGACAAATCCAGTCCATTCGCTTCCGGTCTTTGGTATGTTATTTCTTCAGATGTTATGTAACAAAATTATTTGTTTATCTTCAAGGGCAATAGTATTTGTAAGGCTTATATTTTCATTAGTTTGGAAGCGGGTTTGGGGTATGTGGGTTTGCCATTAGAAGAAGCCTTGGAGGCGTTACCACAGTGGCAGCACAAATGCATTTTTCCTGTAGCAGCTGTTGATCCAGAATCAGAGCTTTATGTTCTCTGAAAGAGGAATGCCTTTATTATTGCTTGTTTAGCTAAGGCGTTACTAACCTGTTTTTAATTCATAGTAGCAAAGACATGTTGATTGTAAATCGGTGTACTTGCTAAAGTAGTTGACAATAACAGTCGTGAAACTCAAGAAACAGACAAAGCAAGCTCTCTAACTTCAAGGTCTTTGTAGATCATCTCTTAAGACGAACCACTTCCATCATTTGCTCACTGTGCTGGCTACATTGCTTTGGGTGGGAATGGCACTGGTTGAATTCTTGTTTTTCTTCAAGAATGAGTCTTTGTGGTAAGTTGACACGAGGCCCACCTAACTCGAGTTCTTTTTGTCTTAAAGATTCCAGCAGAAGATACTATATCCAAAAAGGTTGCAGCAATCAAGTAGGTTCCTCTTGTGAATTTCGTGCTTTATTTTTCAAGGCCAAAATAATTTTTGTGTGTTGGTTTTTAAAAGTTTGGCTATATTAGGCCTTTTTAAATGTATTTTGTGGTGTGTTTGTCTTTTGTAATTACCTTTGTGTGTAGTAAGTTTTCTTGACAAGTGATAAAGAATTATGGGCCATGTGTACTAGTTATTTGTTACCTGAGGTTGCCTTTCTTCTATTTTAGGAAGGAGGAAGTTACTAACAGTCTTTAATTCCTTTGGATACATTTATGAGCTGAGGAAGCTTGCCCAGGGTGCACAGACAGGCTGTACAAGAGGAACAGTGGGATGCCCTTGCACATACAGAGCCAGCTTGACCTATAAGAGAAATGAAGCTGTTAGTGTGCATGAAACAAGCAGAGGCATAAATGTGTCCAACAAGAAGTGTTTGTGCACTGCATATAATCAAAATGATTTAAACAGTAATGTGTCCTTTTCATGTTCCAGGCACAAGGTGCACCCCAATGCAAAGTTTGTTAATGCTTATGTTGTCTTTAAGGAAGAATGTGGTGCTGAGAAGGCTCTGAAGGAGTAAGTCTCAGTTTTGTTCCTCATTCCCTGTTAAAGAGATTGTTTAAATTTAGCTGCAAATCTCCCTTGAACTATTTCCCCACTCTTGCTTGAGTCAAAAATGAAATGTTTGTTCAAACTTGAAAGTAACTCTGCATTTTGAATGCAGTGACATTCTAAAATAACACTCATATCACCTTTAAAACTTTTTGCTTTTGGCTACAAAAGGAATGGAACAGAAATTGCTAGTGGATTTCACATCAGAGTTGACACCGCATCTAAAACCAGTTCAGTAAGTAAGATGTGTGACTGGAAAAACTCTTTTCTGGTTTGGTTGGGGGGGTATTGGTTTTGTTTTGTTGTTTTGGGGTTTTTTTTTCTGTAACAAATAACTTACTGTCTTGTCTCTCTTGTTTTCTTTAGCATGACAATAAACGATCTGTATTCTTGGGAAATCTCCCGTATGGTAGGTCAAAATGCATTGTCGCTTAACATTTATAGAATATGTTGACATTAGGCTTTTTGTTTCTTGATATTTAGGGTAGCATGTTTAGGTAGCTAAATACCTCTTGCTGGTATTAATTTTTGTTTGTTAATGGAAGCACCTAAAGGGGTTGTAAGTTTCTGTCAAGTTCTGCATTTTCTGTTTTCTTTACTGTCGGTAGCACTGCAAGTGCTTTAGTTCTTGTTGTCACTTGATGTTTTTTAAATAAATATGACTAAGTTGCACAGGCCATAGCTTTCTAAACTGTTCAAGGGGTGCCAGTACCAATTCGAAGTGATGGACAGTGATGGCTTCTCATTTTGATGCTGTTTGTGAGCCACAGGGTTAGTGACTCTGCCCAGACAGCTCTTGGTGATCAGTTGTTACTCCTGTGGAGGTGTTTACCATTCAGCTGAGATCAATGCTTGAGGAATACTCAGCTGCTTCTGAGTAGACTGGAGAGCAAATGAAGGGATTGTCATTGGGTGTGGTGTTTGTGAGGGTATTAATAAGTCAGGGTGCTCTGTACAAGCATCTGACTTAGGGGTCGTGTGGATGTGTAAATACTCTGGATGAAGGCTTGCCCTGTGCCTGTGGCCTGGTGCAGAGCCTGTGTCATGTACTGCGACAGTAACACTGCAACAAACAGGCTTTGAACTACACTCTGTAACACTTGACCTGTCTGAAAACCTTGACAGGTGACAAATCTGATTGTGGTGACATTACTAGTGTACTAGACATTACAAGTGCCTCTTGTGTAGAGCTTGTGTCAGGACTGTGTGTTCCTGTGTACACGCTGCAGAAAAAAGTCTGGATGTTATAGGCTCCCCAGGGAAGTGGTCACAGCACCAAGCCTGACAGGGTTCAAGGAGTGTTTGGACAATGCTCTCAGGTGCATGGTGTGATTCTTGCGGGTGTCCTGTGCAGGGCCAGGAGTTGGACTTGATGATCCCTCTGGGTCTGTTCCAACTCTGAATATTCTATGACTGTGATTTGCCATGTTCTGAAATTACTTCAGCAGCTTGAACCTTTCTCAGCACATCTAAGTCCCGTTGCTGTGGTTACACCTATCGTATTAAGTTCAGCCCTCCCCTTAACAGAGAGATGTTGATGTCTATGTAAGGGGATTGTATGAAGCATAACTATTCAAAACAGAGAATACCCTGTATTTTTGTGATGGTACATCACACTTGTCTGTTAGTGTAGGCTTTAGATAGAGAAAGCATTGCACATCCTGTTATTATCAGAATAATTGTATAGCAGGTGTGGTTGGAAACTGTAAATCCCTTCTCCCCCATTCAGCTAAAATTCACGGCGCAGTCACTGAGCATTTGACTTGAACTGCCAGCTCAAGCTCATTATCATCAGCATTAATTCTTAAAAAGAAATGCTGGCATAAGAAGGAGCTACAAAAATGTAGCAGGAATCATAATTTCCACTATGTTCCAACCATAAATGAAATTACTTGAAAAATTTATTTCAGTCTTTGCCTTCATTCTTATTTATGATTTATATTGTACTCTTCAAAGCAGGAGAATAGGTAACTATCAAAATAAATAGCCTTTTATAAAGTCTGCATCGTTAACTTGCTGGGGGTTTTCTGAACCATTGATACCGTGCACCTGAGTCGATGAATGTGAAATACTTGGGTTTGGGCCAGGCTTTTAAAGCTGTGTGTGTTGCTGGAGAGAGTTCTGTTCCTTTGTGCTTGCCTGCAGATATCCTTGACGATGCCGTGAGAGAACACTTCCATGTCTGCGGAGATGTCGTGGGAGTGCGAGTTGTGAGAGACAGAAAGACTGGCCTGGGAAAAGGCTTTGGATACGTTCTCTTTGAGGTGTGTGTGCATGGCCTGCTCCAGCACAGTGGGAATTCTTCAAAATCTGAATGCAAATCTGCCTTCATGGCATTTTTTTCTACCTTTTTAGTAACTTTTTGGGGTTTGTATATGCTTGTATATGATGTTAAATGGTGATGAGTTTTTTTGGTATAACTGCAACGTTCTCCTATTTCTTATGCGTTAATATGTGAATGGAATTCTTTCCTGCAGCTGGTTTGCTTACTGACTCTCCATTTTTGATTCAGTGCATCTTGCTTTCTCATATTCTCCCAGCCTCATCTTCCTTAGTTTATTTCTTGCAGCTCAGTACCTCTTCTCCCCCAGTTTCTCCTTTGTTTCTCTGCCCCTGACTTTTGTGTTTCATTTAAGCTGTTCTGTAGCCCATTGTCAAGTATCTGTGCCTCAGTGTGTGGGCTGCATGGGTGTGCTGGTGTTCCTGAGCAGAGGATCTTGTGTCATTCACTAGAGCAGTTTGAGTACTCTTCATTGTAAAATGGTGCTTTTCAAATTTTAAAGAAAGGTAACTATTAATTTGAAATAAATGAATTGGAAGTAATGCTGCTTTTAAACTCCTTATCTGTTTTTGTAGAGCACAGATGCTGTACATCTTGCTCTGAAACTCAACAACTCTGTTCTGATGGGAAGAAAGATACGAGTGCAGCGCACAGGAGACAAGAGGAAAGCAACACGGAAAATTCCAGACCGGTCTCATGCTCCCAAGGCCACAGCTGACACCACAACAAAAAAGAAGAGCTACTCTGATGATTCTTTTGTTGGTGAAAAAGCAACCCCGTTGAAGAAGAACATTAAACCAAAAAGACTAAAAACAATTCCTAGAAAAAAAGCTGGAAAAAACAAACAGAATTTTGATAAAAATCGAGCAGAAAAAAATGCTAATTAGTGTCACAAAGATTGATGTATGTGTTTTGTCATAAATTTTGTTTGCTAAAACAGCTGTAGTCATTCTTGGTGTTCGCTCTGGGGCATTTGGCTTCTCCCAGCAGGCAGCACGAGGTGTTGCATGATTTTATTCTGCGTTCCAGGGATCCACCTCCAGCTGAGGTCTTGCTGCAGAGGTTAACTACGAACTGGTTTTTTTGGAGTTGTGTAGGATTACCCAGAATGACTACAGGAAAAGAGACTCACAGCAGACTCCGGTGTGATGAAATGGTAATTGTTACCAAGATACGTTTGTTGGTTTGGGCATTTGGTTGTTGTCCACAGAAGGGCATGGAGCTGGTAAGCTGTCTGGAGTACCTGTCCTGTGAGGAGCATCTGGGGGAGCCAGGGGTGTTTAGCCTGGAGAGGAGGAGGCTCGGGGGAGAGACCTCATCACTCTCTACAACCACCTGGAAGGAGGGTGTAGCCAGGCGGGGGGTCGGTGTAACGTGATGGGATGAGTTGTGCCGGGGGAGGTTTAGATTGGACATCGGGGGGAATCTCTTCACAGGAAGGCTGATCAGACATTGGAATGGGCTGCCCAAGGAGGTGATAGATTCACTGTCCCTGGAGGTGTTTAAGGAAAGACTGGATGTGGCACTTGGTGCCATGGTCTAGTTGACAGAGTGGTGTTGGGTCATAAACTGGACTGGATAATCCCCGAGGTCTCTCGCCCCCGTGCTTGTGTCACAGTCAGACGCTGCCGTTCCGGCCCTTCGCTGTACCGGCGCCCAACGCCGCTGCTGGGGACACGCCCCTTCTCCCACGCGCCTCCCGCCGCTCCGCGCATGCGCTCCGCGCCTCTCGCAGGCACTGCGGGAGGCGCCCTGTGCTGCCGCCGTGTGATGACGTCAGCGGAAGCGCCGAGGGGTCCTTTCCCTTGGCCGCTCGGCCCAAGGTGCCTGCGGAGCTCGCGCGGGCGCGGGTCGGGGGGCGCCATGATGGTGGGCAGGACCAGCGCCATCGCCGCGGGGCTCTGCGGGGCGCTCTTCATCGGCTACTGCATCTACTTCGACCGCAAGAGGCGAAGCGACCCCAATTTCAAGAACCGGCTGCGGGAGCGTGAGTGTCCCGGGACGCCCCCTCCCCTCCCTTCCCGTCCCGTCCCCTCGCGCTCTTCCCTCAGTGNCCCCCTGCTCTGCCCCCCCACCCGCCCGGCCCGCACGAGGGCCGCTCGTGGCGCGGCCGCCTCGGGACCCGCCGGGCCCCCCCGTTGCTTGTGGGGTCTCGGTGTCCCTGCAGCGAAGTTAGGGGCCAGGGCACACAGTCAGTGTCACCAAGGCTGGAAGAGACCTTCAGGACCATCCAGCCCAGCCATCCGCCCGGCGCTCCCACTGTAACCCCTAATCCACTTAACCACATCACCCCGCGCCAGATCCAGACGTCTGCTGAACACCTCCAGGGACGGTGACTCCACCGGCTCCCTGGGCAGCCCATTCCAATGCCCGACCAGCCGAACAGTGAAAATGTTTTTTTCTAATAGCTAATCTGAATGTCCTCTGTCTTAGCCTAAGCCCTTTTCCTCTGGGCCTCTCACTGCAGGCACGGTAGCAGAGACCGGCCCCTGCCTCACTACCCCCTCCTTTCAGGCAGTTGTGGGCAGGATCGTCCTTTGCTGTAGCCGTTGGGTAACTTGTGGTTTCCGTCTCGGATGCTTGGTTTGGAAATAATTTACCTCCCCCCCCTTCCTTTTTTTTTTTTCACATATTGCTCTCCTACAGGCTCAGCTGTGCTATTATAGCCACCACTTTATGTGGTGACATTTACTCTTTTTCACTTTTGGAAGACGAGCAGATAAAAGAGTGATCTCTTACAGTGAGGTTGTTGTGTGAGACAGGGGTCGGTGGCAGCTCTCAGGTATTTTATTGGCTGCATTCTAAACCCTCCTGGCAGCTCTGCTGTTGGCTTCCAGGATAAGAATGAATGCCAGAGAAAACTGTTGATTAATCCAAAATGTAGAGCTCTTCTCCCGTGGCTCTTCATTATTTCACGTCTTCAACATTTATTTAAATGTTTTAATAGTTAGTCAGGGTTTTAAATGGAGTTGTAAGCATGGACACTGAAGGGACTCAAATAAATCATGAGAAGTAAGCTGACGTTTGCTGTGCGGGGTTGTTTCCATTGTGGGAATATGTCTATTTCCTTTGGTAACTGATCTGAAGATAAGAAATTACCATTAAGGTGAAGTTCCCTGGCAAGTAAACATGATGTGATCAGCAGGTCCATGGATGGAAAAGTCAATAACTAGATTGGTTGAAAACGAGTATTTACCTGATAACATTTAAATGCAACCAAAGAGCTTTGTTTCTGCCTTGATGGATTGAATTGTTGAGTGACCAATGTTGATGTTTAAGAGCAAATTAATTCTGCTCTCTGAAAGCTCCTCCACAGCCAGCCATGTCTGTCAGATATTTCATCTTCAGGCCCATGTGTGTAGGATTTTAGGCACATATCTCTTGTGCGTCTTCCAAGCGCTTTTCTCCCTGCAGTGCAAGTCCTTCATTGGGAAGTTCCAGCACAGTAAAATGGTGTGTGCTTGTCTTGCTCAAGCAGACTCGATTTTTGGCAGTATAACCAGCCCTGGGGTTTTCCTCTGATGCCAGATACATCGTAGGAGAAATACCGAATTACGTAAGATTCTTGCAGTCCAGGTTTTCATTAGCTGAGCCTCTATCCAGTCATGTTATGATTAAACCTTAGAATCACTCTGGTTAAGAATTGTCACATTCTTTAAAGTGGGAAACACATCCATAGGGTTTTGCTGGAGGATTGCAGTTGTCATTTGGAGGACATCATTGTATGACTTAGAGTCCTTGCACACGGTGCACTGGTCTGCTTTTAGTTGTAAGGCTTTAGTTAATATTAAGGAACTTGGATTTGTGTATTTATTTTTGTAGTAGTGTAGCAGATTCTTTAGTATGGATGGTCCAGCACTGGTGTCACTGATCTGGTTATTACAGCATTTCTACTGTTGGGTAGACAGTAAGGCTTGGGCTGTAAAATATTTGACCAAAAGGTCCAGTGCAGCAGCCACTTGCAGTTCTTTATATGAAGGTGCTCCATTTGTTGGGCAATAGTGGGGACATGTGATGGAAAACTTGTAGAAACCACCTTTACAGCATATTTTTTCACTAACCTTCTTAAGATAAGATTGTTTTGCAGCCTCTGTGATGCAATGGCAGCAGAATTTGGGAAGGACAGGAGATCTGACAAGTCAGTGGATTGCCTGTCATATTTGGTCAAGCACATGCTGGCAGATGAAGAACCTGTATTTTGTTTTGGCCTCCCAGTTACATTACACATCCCCGTGGGCTGTGTTAGGGCCAAAGTTTCCATTGCAAAGGCCCAGCATAAAAATGAGGTGGCCTGAGTCAGGTTTTGGGGAAAAAAACCCTTGATTTCCTGGAAGTTTCTGGAAGGCTTCAGGAACTACTTCACTTTCGTTTTCCAGACGTTTTAATTTTATTTAGCAAGTTTTGTGGGCAGAGTTTTTTGTTGGGATTTTTTTTAGGTTTTGGTGTTGCTGCTTTGGGGCATGTCCATATTTAGTCTTGGGACCAAAAGATACCAAAGCCATAAACATCTGAAGCTGCCTAGGTTCCCCAGGTACATTTTCAGTTTACAAGATTTTAGATGTGTTTACTATTTGCCTTCTTGAATGAATAAAATGGTAAGTGTTCTATCACTGATCTCCTTGTTCAGAGACAGCTGGAATTCCTGACCAAGCTGAATTTTGCACTTTCTGCCTGGACAGTGGTGTGAGAGGGGGGTGGTAGGCAGGACTGCACGGGTGGGAGCTGAAAGTGCAAACAACTTTATGTTCTTCCTGCTCCTTTGTGGGACTGGTTGGGAAGCTGCTGGGGCTACCTGGGGCTTTTTGCAACCCATGCCAGCAGGACAGGTTATCCATTGGTTCACATTGGAAACTCACTCCCCATGTACAAGGGCTGGGCGTGGAGGGCCTGCAGGTCCTGTGCAGTTTGAGAGGTGCAACTAAGCTTTCAGTTTTGGGTGGATACACTGCATTTCTATGTTAATAAAAATTCGTTCTGTAAAATGTCACCCTTCCCATTTTTAAAATGTGATCATCTCTTTAGAAAAGACGGAAGTTTTTCATTCTTTGAGATCCCTAAAGGAAAACAAGCTTAGAGGGGTTTTTAGGGGTTTTTCCCTCCCCCACCTCAAAGTCATGCTTTTTGCTTAAGGTATTACAAATGTAACTTTTGGCTATTGATAACAAAGATATTTTGAAACTAGTGTTATCAATCAATATGGGAAGAATTTCTCAATATCGTTCAGAGTTATCTGGGTTTTGTAATTGCTTTATCTAGTGGACTTTTTAAAGACACCTGAAAAAGAGTATTAAGAAGAGGAAAAGTTGCACAGTAATCAGGCTTGAAAGATTCAGTAGATCAGTATTCACTTACTAAATCTTGGTGATTCTTCATATTCCTATACTATTTTCAGGTTAAAGTACATGATTTAAAATGTGTGTGATCAGTGGTCAAAAGCTTTTATTAAATAGTTGCAGTTACCTGCATGTCTTGTATTTCTTTATCTCTGAATGCTTAACCTGGTGAATTATACCTTTTATAATATTTTAGATGATGTCATCATCACACCAAGAAAACATAATTTTCTCCTGAAAATGATATGTCAATGTTAAGATCTTACTCTTTGTACTTCTTTTTGGTGTTTTCACTGAATGCATTACAGTTGCAATGTGGCTTGTTTTGATACTGAAACAGTTAAATACTACTTTTGTTTTAATTTAATTTGAAAGATTTTATGTATTAGCAAAACTTGTTTGCATAGTAGTGCAGTTTCAAGTTTTGTGCAAATTAATGCTTCAGAAAAGTTGGAATGAGCTAGTTTTATTAGCACTAATTTTCAAGATAAATTCTTTAATAATAGAAATAACCATAATAAAATGATAGTATGCTACAGTTCTATACAACACATTTTTCTGCATATAATGTTGTAAAATAACGTGCACAGGTCATTAAGTTGTAGAAATCCAGGTGCTGAGGGTTATTAAGGTGTTGTAAAAGGTAGAAAGGGTGATCCATGTAGTTAAAATGTTAACTCCCTTTATATCAAGAACACTTGATCGTTTCCACAAATGTCACATGTTATGTTATCACTTACTAGGAAATAGCATTCCTGAATGTGGAATGTGAATGTCTTCATCATGTGGACAATTGAAAATTTTTAATTACCATTTAAAACTGCTAGTCGTATTTAGAAGTATTTTCAGCTTGTAGAATTGTCTCAAAAGAAAAATCAGGGCTATGTGACAGTTGTTCTTTGTCAATACAGATGTTCTCTGAGCCAGCACTGAGGACAAATGGTGAGAGGACAGTTTAACCATAGGCGGTATTTAGAAGTTTTATTGGTAGAACTATTTCAGTTGATGAGCTGAAGACTTAGAAAAATGATTATTCTAAGGAAATTACCAGTATTAGTATAATTATTCTTTCTTGTATGAATAGCCGCTACTATAAAAATATCTTTATACCTGCCTAGTTGCTTTAAAAGCAACTTTAATTACTTTTATCATACAATCATTTTAATTACCATAGTTTTGCTGGAGTGGTACAATTTTTAGTAGCAGACCAGCTTTTTGCCTGTAGGTTGGGCAGTTAAACCTGTCCATGTTTGTTCCATCTCCAGATGGTTCCTTTCCTCAGGTTTGAGAAGTGTATCCCTTCGTATTGCTCTTGCTGTGGGATGATGAGATACTGCCATCTATCACCTGGTTCCCAAACCTTTGCTATAAAGCAGCTGGAAAAATGCACCCTGTGTGTATCTGCTGTGACCTGCTGAAGTCCCTGTTGGTGGTCCGCCATCTAGTTCAAAGCTAGATAGCCTTGACTTGTAGACAGCTCTTGTGTGACTTATTGTTAGGAATCATGTAGGGGATTCCTGTATGACTAATTCTCCTTGCTTCTGTGTGCCTCTAGTGCCCGCGTTGTGTGTGCTGCAGGCCCTGCACGGTTGGTGTTTGCCAAAGCCACAGGAGGAGAGCTGCCATTTTGGGTTGGTGTGTGACTGCCAGCCCTCGTTAGACCTCTAAATGATGTTCTGTCGCAGAGAGTGGGCTGCAGTCTTGTGTTCAGTCTTCAGTGTTTGGAATACATTAGCAGTTGCTTATTCTGAAAATAACTTTGATTTGTTCACGGTTTCAAACTGTAATCTGAAGGGCTTTTTAATTGCAAATTAAAAATGTAAGATGTTTTTATTCTTACAGGAAGGAAGAAACAGAAGCTTGCCAAAGAGAGAGCAGGGCTTTCCAAGGTAATAATGCATTCAATAATGCACTGCTATTTTGAAAGATGTTTCATTTGTATTGTTTGTATGATTTATTTAAATCCAGCATTACAGCTGGGTTTTTTTGATTGCAGCATTACAAACACTTCTGCAAATATGCAGTCTTTCGTTTTTTTAATGCTCACAAATACAGTTGTTCCTTTTTTGTGTCAGATAGAGGAGTTGTACTAGAAAGTACAACATTCACTGTGTGATTTTTATGGTGTTTTCCTCTTCATAGTAAGCACAAGGACTTTTCAGACTTCAAGTCATTGATTGGATACATGTATAACTGAACTTAATATATGTTTTTTTGCCATAAGTGTTTGATTTCCCCTTCCTTATCACCAATGGATGCAGGAAGAAAAGATAAGGTTTCTCTTAAACAATTGTAAGAAACATAGTTGTTATAAACATAACATACCTTAGAATTTGTATTTGCTACAAAATTGTATACTTAATAAACTGAATAGATGTGTTTCAGGCTCTGTCTTTCTACAGATTTGCGATGCAGTGATATGAGACCTGAGTCTGATTTTCAAAAACATTCGTTGTACATTTAACTTAGTGGTGACACGTATTTTTTTGCCAGTGTCGGTGTCACAGTGTGGTTGTGTTCATGTTTGATTTCAGTTCAGAATGTTTTCTGCTAACCTATTTATTACCTTAAGGGCCAACTTAACTTTTACTCTGTGCGTTGTAGTTGCCTGATCTGAAAGATGCTGATGCGGTTCAGAAGTTTTTCCTTGAGGAGATTCAACTTGGCGAGGAACTGCTAGCTCAAGGTGATGGCATTTTTAATTTTTTTTTCTAAAGGGTATATTTTATCTTTGCTAGAAGATGATTTTTATATACTAAGATATTTGGGGGAGTCAAATTCCTCTAGGAAAATGTATTTACTTGTTTCTAACCTTTTGTGTTCAGAAGATCCGGCAAGGAATTTAATCCACTGTTGATGGGTGTTCTATATAAATGTGTTACAGTGTGGAAGAAGGCTGATTTCAAAACATTATAATTTGTCATACAGGTGAATATGAAAAAGGTGTTGATCACTTGACCAATGCCATTGCTGTGTGTGGACAGCCCCAGCAGCTACTACAAGTTCTACAGCAGACTCTTCCACCACCAGTGTTTCAAATGCTTCTAACTAAGCTCCCTACAATAAGCCAGGTATGTGAAGCGTTCCCTGTTATTTGGGGTTCGAAATAATGGAACTACTTCATTTATCCATTACATCAGTCTTGAGTATTGGGTTTTGTAATCTGTTAGATTTAAAGAAGCTTTTTTTTCACCCGAGACATTAAAAAGTGAATGTGAAAATTTTTATGTAGCATTAATAGCAAACAGAATAAAATAGAAATACACGCTTTGCCTGTGTGTAGGATATGCTGAGCTCTTGAAACAGAGAATCTGACCACAGCTCTGATACTACAAGTGAATCCACTGTTTCCCAAATACAAGCTGGGGGAATCAGAAGAGTGGTAACTTTAGTGCTCTGGGTCTTGAGTTTATTGGGGTTTTAATAAATTACATATCTACAAGTGTCTGTAAGTGCTATGAAAGTCCATTAAAATTAATCTGTTGCTTTTGCTACCCTGTTGCTTCTGGGCCAGCTATAAAAACAAAATGTTAACTAGCCCCACAACACATGACAATTTTGGAAGCTTGGGAGTTTCCCTGATGAGGAAAGTGTTAGTAGATCTGTGTATAAAATGCCCTTCCTTTTTAATCTGAGTACTGTGCAGGTAGTGTTGGTAATATGCTGGCAGGTGAGCCTGTTATAAAAGAAATAATACGTTTTATGTTCTTGGAAATGCAAGGGTACTCCCTAATGGTGTTACCTGACATAAAGCAGAGGCTCAGTGCTGAGTATCAGTCGGCTCTTTTTACAGCTCAGGCCTGGTTACATTTCAGGTTAAGGTCCGTTATAGTTAGTGGTAACACCAAGAAGTGTCAGGTATGGGAGATGTAAATGTCAGGGGAAACAATCGAGCAAAACTGTTTCCTATGAGAACAGTACCAGAACCACACAGAGATCACCGCTTGAGGCTGATAAGATAATGTTTATCTGTCTTTGGCTTTGTTAGGCATTGTACTGTATGTAATTTCTGTGGAACTGACTTCAAAAACTTAAGTCAAATAGATTGCCATTTTTAACTTTAATCGGTTTGCTCAGTAATTACACTGCTTAATGTTCAGTGTAAAATTAAATTGCTTGATAATCGGTTGCCTACTGTCAATTTTATGTAATTGTGAATGAGTTTTTCTCCTTCTTACAGAGAATTGTAAGTGCACAGTGCTTGGCTGAAGATGATGTTGAATGAGGTCACACCACAACGGGGGGAAAAAAAGTTTTTTTACCCCAGAAGATGAGCATCAGTAGGGGGATAAAGGGGCAAACATAGTAGTTAATGGACTGTGTACCACATCGGGTTCTACCAGAGTTAAAATTAACTTTGTGTAGGTGGGTTTCGCAGGATTTTATTTATTATCCCAGTGAAAAGTGTATTTTGATAAGAATTCATTTTATAAATACACTGTGTTGAGTTATCAAAGTATCACTAACTTCATTATTATTAAAATACGCAGTTGTAATGTTGTACATATAAGACATAAAACTACGACCTATTAAAAACCCAATGCTCATTTTTGAAAAAACAAAGTTATGGCAATAAAGATTTATCTGCACTTGTGTGTCCCTATAGTACTACTTTAAATTTCAGAATATTTGGGTGTCAGAGCAAATGATCTAAAAATTGCAACATTAAAATTTATTTTTAATGTTATGGCTGGTCTTCCAATGCTTTTAATTAAGCTTAAAACCTTGTGTCGTTTCCTGAGAAAATAAACATACGATCATTTAAACAGGAACAGATCACCTTAGAAAGACGAGCAAATCACAATGGTAGTAGATGACTGGCTGCAGAAAGAGTGACAAATCCATTTCTGTCAGGAACAATAACATGTAAAGTGATGCAAGTCAAAACTATCTGGCAAACATGAAAGCTCTGTTAATGCAGGTGTCTAAAACAAAGCTGGTTGGAATAGAACCTGGGGCAGGTTGTAAGAGCACAAAGGTTGTTTTTTGAAAGCTTGAAACTTTTTTGCAAGGTAGACAGTTAACACTTCAGTCTCTAGTCTTCAAGACCATAGAAAATGGTTGTTAATATTCTTTTTAAGGCATTTGCCTTAAGAAAAAGATTGCACTGATAAGGTAAGACAATGATATCCCTGGGGTAAATAGTTAAAGCTAATGGAATTGGATGTTGTAAAATTTTGGTGTGGTGAATTTTCCTCTGCTAGTGCAAAGGAGGCAAATAATATACAGACTTCAGACTTTGTACTAGTCCAAAACTAGTAGCAGAAGTGGACTTGTGAAAGCAAGTTTTTCATGGATAGGATCTTCTAAATGTTAGAAAAGATTGGCTTTTGCTGTTCTCTGGGTTTGAGCTTTATCTTTTTGGCATGGTGACTGATTTTCAGCTTGAGGAGAATGCTTTGAAGTGTCAGTCTTTCAGACCAGCTGACAGTTTGTACTAATGATGCTGATAAATTAATGGTAAGGTACAAGGTGGCATAGTCTAAGTAGAAGTGAGGTACTTTGAGAGCACTTTAGCCAGCATTCTCATCTGTCTCTGTCTCATTCCAGCCTGGTGTAAGTTTCTGTAAAGGCAGATTCTCTTTAACACTTCAGAAATTGCCTCATACAGGATTTTTCAGAGGTTAAGTGGATAGTTGATGCTGACGTAGCAGTCAAATAGCTGTGTTTGGGAGTAGAAGTATGTCTTACTGAGTCGGTCTGCTTTGATGATTTGCCATGGAAGAGTCATTTTCCCTTTAACCCTTGAAAACACGATTTCCAAAGATTTGAGGTGCTATTGAATCGTTCTGTAATGCAACAAATACCGAAGTTAATGGCTGGTATGAACAAAAATTTCTTGAACAGCTGGCTGTAGTTTAGTCTTTGTGCTTGAATTGTTGAGGTAGCATAAGGTAAAAGTAAAACTTAGTAGCCATATTCTTCAGGTGACGATGGATGAGGTGCTCTTTTAATTTATTTTAGAGGGACAAAGTTATTTTGCACTTACTGTGAAATTGCAGAAGGTTTGTTTTTAATGAGGCTTTTTTGGAAGAGTTTTTCTTTTCTAAGCCTTATAAGTAAAAAGCAGGAATTCATAGGTTATGTTGACAGAACTGTTAGCATATATACCTGCTGTCCTTGCTCGTGGTGGTCACTATATCTTTTTAGTTCAGATTTTAGCACTGTCTTTAGGTGAATCAAACTCTTCCATCCTGCCTTGAAAAACAAACGCAAACAGCATAAGACAAAAGTAGCGCCCTTCCTTCAAACTTGAACAATTTTCTACACTCTCTGGTGTAATGATGGCAATTTGAATTCACCTTTTAGCCTACAACAAAGCTCTTCTGAACTAAGTGTGTTTTAGCAAACCTGGGTGTCAATTCCGATCTTGACGAAAGGCTTGGTGATACTCTGATTATGTCTCTAAATGTTACTTGTTTTAATAAGCATCACAGACACACATATTGCTCTAACCTTTTTTAGTTTTCTTGATCCTGCAAAGTCAGATATGAACAAAATTTTAGATAGCATAGGTTTAAATGTAGCCTTAAATACAAATTTATTCTCCTACTTGATAACCCAGAAGTACCTGGTTAGTGTGCCAGAGCAAGCTGATACCTGTTTTGAGTGCCTTGGCTAATAGAGTGGGAATAATGAATCCTTTTAACAAGACTTGAATTTCCTCCCCCCCCCCAATCTCCCGGTGAAGCTAATACCTTACAAACTGAAGACTTGGAAGATGTTGTCTAGAATGGGAATTTGCCGTTGCTCCAACAGTGGCAGGCTGGCAGTGGTGTAGCTAGCATGCACAGCCCACAGGTGCTTCAGACACAAGCAAAGTACAGGTCATCAGAAAGGTGGTGGTAGTGATGGATATCACTGCATCAGCAGCAGTAATGCCATTACCTTAGCTGTGCATAGTACTGTATTTCTTTTCACCTGTGCAAATTAAGAAGATGGAAAAGCGAGCCATTCCAGTTGTGTATTTGCTGCTACTGAGCTCACAGCTGCTGGTGAATAAGATCTGTAATCTTATTTTACTGCAGGTTAAACTGCTAATCTTTTTCACAGAAAGAGCCATCTTCCTTTCTGTGGTTCTCCAAGAATAGGGCACTTGCTTTCAGCACTAAAAGGATTTCTTATAAAGAATATGAGAGGTCTGCTAGTTTTATGTTGGGAAGTCTTCTGTCATCATTTATGAGCTTCTCAGGCAGCTTTTATAGAAAAAACACCCAGCTAGTTTCATTATCATGCAGGACTACCTTTGATGTCTCACCATTAAGCTTTCTAGATAATGGAATCAAATCCAAAACCAGAGTGATCAGGCACACACTGAATCATCTGGCACTAATTTCCTGTCCCCGGGGGCTGACAGAATATTATTGTTGCCCTTAACTTGAAAAATGGAGAAGTCCCAGGCCTGCTGTGTAGGAGGCCTGCCAGCCATCATCAAAGTAAAGCACCAGCTATTTATGCACTCAGAAGAATCTCTCTAAAGTTTCATTTGTACATCTGTTGATGGTGTGTTTAAAGTCCCCTAGGCTGAACAGTGGCCCTACATGACTGTTGTGTTACAGTTAACATGAGTTAAACATCAAGGGAAGCTTTGAAGTGGTCACTAAGTGCTTTCAGTGATGGTTTCAAAGGCATGCTGTACTGTACACCCATGCTTCTGTGTATTTAAATGTATGGATGTGAAAAGGGCTGTTGTGGGGGGAAAAAAATATTCTTCAAGGCTTCTATTGTACCCAAGTTTTGGGTTGGTTTTTAGTTTGTGTGTTTACACTGACCAGCATAGCTTACAGTGTTCTTTATGCACTGACCAATAGCCTGTTGCAAAGAGATGAAACTTGTGCTTAATTCACAAGGACTGGGCTAGCTTTTGTTGGAGGCATTCTGGAAATCAAACTGGTGTGGGTAACTGTGCTTGTTTTCTGCGTTTGTACCAAGCTAGAACTTCCCAAAAGAAGATGGGGACATCTGATGCTCTTCTCAGAGGGCAGAATTTGCCACGTCTGCGTATGAATGTGTGAATGAAGCCGTAGAAAACAGCTGGCTCTTCTGTGATATTTCTTTACCAAACTGTCCAGCGTACTGGCAGTAGATAATAGGCAGCTTTTTCAAAATACAGTGATTTCCATGTGTTCGTGGAAAAAAAAACCAAACAGGTTCTCTCTTCTTTCCTTGCAACAGGGGCTAGTTTTACAGAATATTTACTCAACATGTTTTGATGAGCTTGCTACTCTGTTTTCCAATCGTTGCTGTAACTTAGTAATCCTTAAGTCATAAAGGCCTCTGTGCTATAAGCTTTTGACTCCAGGCGTACGGTTTCTGTTCCTGTTGTGTAAAGCTCAGGCCTTGATTTAACAGGTTGACAGATGTATGTCCTGCAGTGCTCACCCACCATTACATCATTTCCCTTGCACCCTGAGGGTGTTCTCATCTCATCTTTGGGGTGAGAAGATGTCTGGTGGTGCTCACCCATCGTGGGAGAGTTGCTTAACAGAGTGGGTGTTGCAGCTGGCACAATGTTGCTACAGCGTACAGATCTGTCGGGATGGTCCATGCTGCAAGGCAGTTATGAGTGGCGTTCATATATGAAATTCCTAGTGTGCATGGAGGCTGTAAACAGATGAAGTCAGATAGTTTTGCCTCTTTGCATCCTGGGCCTTTGTAGCTCAAAACTGATTTGGTCATGCAATCATTTGTCTGAGCAGGTCCTAATCTAAACAGCAGAGGGCAGTTTTGCACACACATTTTGTGCAAGCTCATCCTGCAAAATCCTGATTTTTAGAATCTTCCTGTCTGGTGAGGTGATGCAATGCAGCATTTTGTTGAGACAGATTTGGTACCGTGTATAAGACAGGCTCAGTGGGGCAGCAGTGGCAAGTGTTTCTACTGATAATACCTAAATATGGCTTTTTAAGTCCTGTGTGTTCGATTTGTTGTGATGACGTGATTAGAAGGATTTCCCTTTTTCTCTCCATCCCTCTACAAAAACTAAGTATATAGATAAGCCAGCTGCATTGTACAACTTCAACTCTGCAACAAAATGCAACTGAATCTGATTCCCACGCATGCAAGAGAAGCGTTTTCCCCTGCCCAGCTGGGTCAGCTTTACTAGCTGGAGTGAAAGAATTGCACCTGTTAACTGAAGTAGGGGTGGAAGTGAAATCTTGAAACTTTGCCTGGAGTTGGACTCTGGCTGTGATGGCACATGTAAGGAGAGCCAACCAAAAAAATGAAGGGGCAAGATGTTATAGGTTGGTGACAGGATGCATTTTCATTGCTGATTGAATTTCAACTTAAGGTGGCAAAATCTACTAACCCTGTTGCAATCCTTTAGCCGACATGAAGGAAGCTGATGGGGTCTCCCTCATGCCTTGGAGGCAAATATTTGTATTGTAGTGACACCCTGGCTCGAAACTGAATCTTAACTACTCGTACACCTCAGAAGTGGTTTTTCTCTAATTCCTGGTCTGTGTTTGCCGGGGGAAAGTGTATGTTTATGCCATACAAGTAAATGGAAATTTTCCACCCTTGTAACTGTCAATCATCATTTTTCCAAGCATTCAGCTTGTTAGTAAGAAATTCTTCAAAGTCTGCTTAAAACATGACAAGTATCTAGAGAGAGCCGTTTACTAAAAGATACAGTCTCAGCAAACCATGCTTATCCTGCTTCCTTAGGTCATTCTGGCTATGTTACACTCTAACATAGCCTGGAAGATATAGCATTTTGCTGTAAGAAAACAATATTTGCCTGTTTTGGCATGTATGTAAAAGAGCATTTCCTGGAGTACTGAAACAACCTGGTTAGCATCTCTTGTTATACTTAATATTATTTAATGAGAAAGAATGTACATTCAGCTTTGATGATTAAAATGACAATGATTATTGCATGAATTTGTTCATTATAGTGCAATGACTAATTAAATGGAGAAATGGAGAAAAGGGATTCCTGAGCAAGCATGTTCTTTGAGAAACTCTTCTCTGTTGTTTTTAATTGATAGTACACACCTAATCAATTCATAGCAGTATCTCATTATTGGTGGGAACAGTCTGATTTTGATGCAAATTTACTTTCACCACACATTGACCTGATATAATGTAATTGCTTGGTCCTGTAAGTTATGGTGATGAAGGCTACCAGCTCCTAGAATTAAAGAGGTGGAAGTTTTTGCCTGTATAAAGAAGAAAAGCCCCATCTGACCCCAAGTTACAGCCTCCATATTTATGAAGTTCTTCTAGTTGGAGTGTTTGACATAATGACACTCACCTGAATTTGCATACCCATGAGGGGTTGCTATTTGATTTATGTTTCATTTGGTTTTATCTCTCCATCCAAAGTTTTGAGCTTTAACATCAGGTTCCTTGGCTTATGTTAGAAGTTGTCTAACACAACTAAGGACCCTTTTTTACTTCGTTTTAGGGGTGTTATTTACTGGCCATTGGCACTGGCAGAATTCTTAGCATGAAATTATTATTATTATTACTTCTGTACCAGCAGAGATGTGTGTGGCACTCTGAAGAATCTGTCAAGATGAAGTCTCTGCTTCTGCAAGCTCACAGCCTGCGGTCCTGATGCCGTAATTTACTCTGCATGGTCCTTTCCTCATGGAAACCTAAGCAGTCAAGAGCAGGACATTGGGACAGTGACGCAGGAAGGGAGAAGGTAAGGTTTAGGATAGTACAATTGTTTTGGTAGCAATTGGGTGGGTGTTTTATCTGAATTAATGTATGAAGCTCTAAAGCTTGCTTCTGTTCTTACGTCACAGTGATTTCAGACTGGTTCGCTAATCAGTGGTAGTTACTAGTGTAATCAGGAAAAATCAGACCTCAACCAACCATGGACCTGCTTCTAAATCATGAAACTTACTAAAGGAAAAAGGTATTAAAGACACTCTCTATAACTGAATAGATTTGAAGCACAACTCCCCCACCCCAGCCGAAATCAAAGGACATGAGCTGTCGAGCACTGGGTTAATTGCTCTGCTGGCAGTCCTGCAGTTCATAAGTGCCTTCGGCATTGTAAATGTAAGAAGCAATTTTTCAAAAATCTAGCTTGCTGTTGGATAGTAACTTTAAAAGGAACTCTGACTGTTCTGTCAAAACTTAGTAATCACCCACACTGTAGTGCCTGAAATTTGGTGACAGCATCATGCAAATAGGGAAGATAGGTCATAGGTATTAAGCAGGTGTAAGTGAGGAAAATAGATTAGAAGGTAATGCAGTGAGTCAGTGTCCACTAGATGTTGGATTGCAAACTGAACACTTGGCAACCTGATAAAACGGTTGAAAACTGAAGAGGTACTTTACAGAGAGAAAGGTGTAGCCCAGTTTTGGACAACTGCCCCATCCTTAAAAACAGTGCAGCCTTCTAAAGCTTGCTTTTGACCTTCAAAGTCTTGATGGTTAGAGCAGATGTTATCTGCTGGCCAGTCAGCTCTGTCCTCCTTTTTCTACTTTGGTTTCTGGAAAGCTTCTGCCTGGCAGAAGCTGGATATGTGGTAGCCATATATTCAGAAAGTCCGATGATCAGACTGATGTGTCCTGCCACCCTCAAGAACCAATGGACCATCTGGTTCTTAGTGGAAGCTTGAGCTAAGCACTTGGGCACCTTGGCTTCTCTGGGCAGCCATGGAAGTAAGTGCTCAGAAGTTATATTGATTTTCTAAAGGGCACAGAGTCCCGGGGATGGATTGTATTGATATTGGGGCAGTGTTCTCCCCATGCTTTATGTCACAAAATGGGAAGCAGGGAAAAAAATTGGCTCCTGTGTAGAATCCCTCCCTTCATTTTGGTTCTTTCCAGGATGGTGTTAGGACCTTTTCCCAACTGACAAGGTCAGGAGCGGTATTTTCTCTGCTACATTGCCCTCGAAGATTTTCAGCAGGCCTGACAATATTTGTCATTAGACTTTAGATCTTTTCACTGATGGATGTCTCCTGTCTTGGGCAGCACATTTTCAAGAAAAATAGTGATTTCGCCTTGATTGTAAAGAAAAAAAAGGAAACAGATTGCATTCTGACAGAACCAGCAATGGCTCAGACTCAGGATCCTTTATGGCCTTTCCTTTTTTAAAATCTTACTGTTCAAATTCTGCCTCCCCAACTCCTGATAATGTTGCAGGTGATGTGGGCTTGATTTCAGGGGGTGACAACACAAGCTTTGTTATTGATTGACACAGAAGTGGTTCTGTAAATTCAAAGTATTCATAGGTCATCAAAGTGTTTATTCACCGAAGAATTTGTAGAGGCCATCACTCTGGGTTTTTGAAGAAATGCTGCTGTTAGAGTAATTCACTGGAGCAGCATAGATCATCTTCACTTTGGAGAACTTAACTGCATTTTTCTTTTGTCTTGGAAGACCAGATTATTTTTGATAATATCAAAGAATGTCATCCTTATTGACATTGCTGCAGATGCACTACAGCTGTGCTCTCGTGAAGCTTAAGAGGACTCAGGGACCAAAGAGACAGAGCTAATGATTAGCTAGATACACTGTCCTTTGCACCACAGCCGATACAGTTTGCTATAATCATCTTTCAGTGCCCCTAAGG
Organism: Oxyruncus cristatus; assembly: GCA_013399855.1. NCBI lineage: Eukaryota > Metazoa > Chordata > Aves > Passeriformes > Cotingidae > Oxyruncus > Oxyruncus cristatus. Next base: position 957,766 of record VXAY01004260.1, read on the forward strand.
TGCCAGAGTGGTCATGTATTTCCAGTGGGAAGTGCATGTGCCACTAAGCAGAGCTTTGTGGGCAGTCTTGGATGCCTGATGTAAGGCTTCTTCCATTGCTTCCCAAAATAATGGTCTCTTCTAGCAGTTGAGGCACTGGGAGTGTTTTTGTTTTCTGGTTAAATAAAAGTATGCTGCAGCCAGGATCTTCCAATTTAACATCTTTCAATGAATGTTAGAATTCTTATACACCAAAGCTCTTTTTAACTTCCTGTTTGAAGGTCATACAAAAGAATTCATTCACTGCCCTTTGCTGGGCATCTTCTGAATATTGAGTGCCTGCCTTTTGCTGTCTAAGGGGCTTAGCATTTTGACTAAGTGTTGAAAGGTTAACATTTGTATTCTTTTCAGAATACAAAGGAAATGTGTAATTGCAGAGGTACATAGTGGAGTCAGATTTGCAGGGTTGGCTCTGCAGGATAGCATCTGGGCACACAGGTACTGAGGTGTTTGGCAACACAACTGGGGACAGCGCATCGGGTCAAAATTGAGGCCTGTCTCCTTGGGACAGCTTCTGCCAGCCCATCATTTTGCCATAGACATTCATATGACAATTGCAGAAGGTGCCAAAGCTGTGATAACTTTGTGTGCAACAGCAGCAATAGAAGATGAGAATCTGTGGGCCTCAGTGTAAAACACCAGGCTTATCCCAGCAAAACCAAGTTTGTCTTAAACTTCCTTTGGGTGGAATTTTTCCATTTTCCCTTTGCCTTCCTACACCTGTCTTTTATAGACCAAGTGGTTTTGCAGTTCTCAAGCTTGGCTGTAAAGCACAGGAAGGAAACGAGGCCCCATGTCCAGGTAGCTGCCTGCTGCCCAGGGGCAGGCACCGTCGCGGGAGGCACGGAGAGCTGACGAAGCCCCGTGTGTTACGGCTGCCCAGAGCCGGTGTCGCTAGATGGCAATGTGGTACTCCTGCAGCTGTGGCTTCTGTAAAATGTCTTGCTTTTTCTGTATTTATCTCTGCCAAACTGATGATTGCACCCACCACCCCGGCAAGAGAACAGAACAAAATCATTTCATAGAACATTACAGCTGTTGTGCCTTTTTCTTTTCTTTCTTTTTTTCCTTTTTCCCCCACAGTTCTTTGTCCTACAGCAGGGTGCAGAGGTTTAAAAACCTTCTTTCTTAATCACTCTCCCTCTAAAAACAGAGAAAATGCAGCCTCTTGGGAGCAATTAGCTGTGAGAAAAGCATTTCTCAAACAATTGCCAGGAAATATTGTCTTGACCGATATTCCTGATGTAACACTGTCGTTCTCAGTACTGTTATTCTAAGATACTCGACTGCAAAAACAGCAGGGTACAGCTCTGTAATGCACGATCTGCAGCTTACCACCTACCTTACCTTTTTATATACATTTACTTTCAGCTTGTGTCCTCCCCCCACCCCCTGGAGCTATTCTGTTTAGGAGAGTGAAGAATTATTTGTGACTCCCCTCCTGTGAGCAGTGTATCAGGCCAAGGCTGTGACAAGGCACGGCTGAAAATTAAGGTTATGCCTCTGCTGCCTGGGTTCCTGATTGAAATTCAGTGGCAGTGTGCTGTGGAGGGGATCAGGCTGCACGTTCACAGCAATCCCTTCCAGCCTTAAAGCCTGGCAGCCTGAGAGTACGTGAGGTTGGTGAAGCCTGAATTTCAGTGGGAGCAGCTGGAGAGCAGGTACATGTGAAGCAGGTAGCAAAAATACACTGAAACCAGGGTCTTTACCCTGAAAGCCCACTTCCCATTGTTGTATTCATAGAAGATGGACCACAGTGGGGAGAAGTTGGAGGAATGGTGGTAAGCTTCAGGCGCCAAAAAAAGCCAGCATTAGCAGTGTCCGGAAACTGCTACTAACTAGCCACATATGCATGTGTGCATGCCCATTTGTGTGCACAGCCATAGTTTGTATTGTATGGTTCAAATTTTTTCCTTCTTTACGTAAATTCATGGAGATTTGAGAAGTGAGCCTCGCTCTGTGGGACAGGGTGTGAACTGAAGCACCTTCTGGAGGACAGACAGCAGTGTAATCCTTTCATTCAACCATGTCTGCAGCTGCTTTTTATAAATTTGGCATAAATACATACTCAGTGAAGCCAGGCCTGTGTAGCTGGAAAATATTTTCCACCATCCAAAAAAACCAGAAGATTGGAAAAAGAGCCCAGAAATTGTGCATAACATGGAATGGCCTCGCTTGTGGTTTTTTTCCATGACTTCCTCAGCTCATTTTTCTACTGCCAATTTTAGAAGCCCATAAGTCATACTTGTTAAACTTTCTCAGTTAAAATGTAACTCTAAGAACAAAGTCATATGATATGTTGCAGCCAAATAATCCTTCCAGAGCCTCTGACTGGAGAGAAACTACCCCGATCTGGCCAGCTTGCAGTCCCTCACGGGCTCCCATGTCCTGGGAGAGACAGGGCTGAGGGGGCAGGTTCGCTGCCTGGGGCTCAGCTGCAATGCCTGCATGGGTGACAGCTTCCTGGTGGACTTCAGCAAGCATTTCTCCCTGCTTTTGCCAGGGTGGTCAGGCAAAATTTTCTGCTCCTCCTCTAGAAGGACTTGAAGCAGAAAGCTAAACAGAGGAGGGAGCAAGGGGAGGCAGCACAGAGGCTGGTGTCGTTCAGCAGTGGAGGAAGGTGCTGCTGCGGTCATGGGGAAGGAGCTGAGGGGTGAGAAGACAGCGGGTTGCCAAAAGCGAAAGTGAATTTGCTGGAGGGTTTGAAACAAGGACATCCTCACTTCACTGCCTTTTTGAGTGTTGAATCAATATGGAAGTACTTGCATGCCAGGAGTAATACTTTTGTTTGCCAGTTTTGCTCTCTTTTATAGGGTGATTTTGCTTACATCAGGCCCCAGATGATTGTCTTGAAGTGCCATCCCTTGTCCAAGGTCTGCTCTGACCACTTGCAAAGACTAGATCCCCAGTCAGTGCTAGGGGGTCACTCTAAATTGACTAAATTTACTGGGGCAGTAGCCGAGAGCAGAATCTGGCTGTTGGCCCTGCCGGCAGTGGTCCTCCAGCCTGCCTGGCACTCCCAGGGCTGGTAGTCCCAACCTGGGCCCCTCTGACCTGCTGCTGGCTTGGGAAGGCAGGGAGTACTGGTCTCCCACAAGGGCTGTGTTGGGCAGCCTCTGTGCCAAGAGTATGCAAGTCCAGCAGGGCACGAGGGACTAGAGCAGGCAGAGGAGAGGCAGGTGAGAGGAGGGAGTGGAACTGTGTGGGGCTTCTCCATCTGCTCCGAGTTCCAGCCCTGCTTCCCACTTGTGCTGAGGCAGAGCAGCATGGAGAATCTCCCTCTGAAAAAAAAAAGAAAAAAAAAATCCATGTTTTTTCCCTTAAATATCAGCTTTTGGGTTTTGTTCTGCCCTCAGTGGAAACTGGGAGAGTGTCTGGAGGAAGTTCGGGGAATCACACTGCTGCGGAGCAGCTGCCAGGAGCAGTGGGCCCCAGGGACTGCCTTTCTGCAGCAGGGTGTAACACCCTCGCGAAGCCTGTGTGGTCTTCACGGGAAAGGAGGAACTGAGCAAACGCACTGGAAACCAGCAAGGGTGTTGTAATGTTTTTTTGGACAGCCTGTTTCAAAAACCAGCGACTGCCTTTCTCTCCCCTGGCAGCTGCTTCCCGTGCCATGACATTGAGGGAGGTGATGGTGACTGATGTAACTGCGGCCGGGGAGAGTCACTTGCCCAGTGTGCGGAGGCTGGCTGACTGCCAGAGAAATTTGCTAAGGCTGGGTTTTCTCACAACGGGCTCCCTGTCCCTCTGCACATACCTGTAACTGGGCCAGGTGCTTGGCATGGCCGTCTCCCCAGCCAAGTACACGAAGTGGCAGAGCTACTCAAGCGAGGAGGAGGAGGAGAAGAAGAAGAGAAGGAAGAAAATTTTGTTCTTGTCCCACATGAATGCAGACCCAATAACATACCTAGGCACGCATTGGTTTTGTCTCCATGTTGTAATTAATAATGATGTCTGTTTGCTGTTCTTTGTGCTAATGGCTAGAGGTGTGGGGGAGAGGGTGAGGAGAGGCCTAGCAGTTTTTTTGCTGGATCACCACCTTTAAGTTATTGTGACAGACCTTTAAAAGGATGTCTTTGTATGAACTGGAATATAATGCTCAGCTGGGCTCTTAAATTCCGGCTCTGTTGAGAAAAGAGATCCTTTCATATCGATTGTCATTATGTATGCAGTTCAGGCACCGACTTGTAGAAAATCTGGGCCAGGAGAGATATCATTAGGTATTTATGGGGGTTTGGTTGGCTCAGCAGTCAGTTTTTCCATTGTCATGCCGTGACAGTAGTGCATTACATACACCCTCAGGAGACATCCTTCTGCTTCCACAACAATAAAGGACTTTTTTTTGCTTTTTCTGACTCATCTTCAGCTTGGAAAAAAAAAAGGCCAACTACCACCAGTAAATATAATTAGGAACAGGCAGATATACTGTAGGTAGCTTTCAGAGCCCATTGGGATAGTTCCTGTTAAAATATATGCTTGTTTGCTTACCCCATGCTTAGACCTCCAGCTGCATTCCTGATCATATTTAAATGTTTTAACACAGCCTGTTGATGTTATAGGCTGAGGAGCCATTTCTAGTTTGGACAAAGAAAAGGAATATATTTAATGCTGGGATCGTCTTTCATGCACACGCAGGAGCTTTGGCCAGACTCACAAGGCAGAGGAATACAAATGGCTGTGCTGTACCGGATGTGAGGTCCACTTAGCTCTTCATCCTGCCTCTGACAGGGGCCAGCAGCAGATGCTGGGGCAAGGAAGACAAGAAGCAGAGCAAGTCTAGACTGACTCTGCCCCATTGTGCCTTCTTGGCTCCCAGCATAGCTATTCTCATTCACGAAAGGACAGGGGAAGAGGCAGCTAATTCCTTAGTCCTGTTCTCCGGCCTCTTTGGGTCCCTGCTGTGCAGTGGCCCCTGTTTGTTTTGCTTCCCAGATGTGGCTTCACATGGAATGGAAAGCAGACCCAGGTCTGCTCTGTTTCGCTTTGGATCCACTTGGTCATGTGAGGATCTCTGGGTTAAATGTGTCCTGGCCCCCTCAGTATTTCCCTTATGTAAGTGTGATGGAGCCGGGAGCAGGTGGTGTACAGCTGGGCTCTGCTGTCTGCCAGGTGGGTGTTCCCTTACACCGCAAAGCCGAACTCCTCACCATCCCAGTTAGGGGCTGCTGCCTGTCCTGTGTGTGGCATTGGAGCACCATGAAGCTGGGACCCGGTCTCTGAGTCCATATTTCATCTCAGGGTGAAGGTGAAGTCACATGACTGTGAGCAGGCCAACTGGAAGATTAGTACAGCTTTGTTTGTTTGTTTATTTATTTATTTATTTTAACCTGTGACTAAGATGGGGGAATATTTGGATGGAGCCACTCCTCCCAGAAATTGCTGTTTGTATTTCAGTCTCCCGAGCAGAGTCAGTCATATCTGAAGTGCTTATAGCCCAGCAGTGGTATGTGGGCTCTGCTGTCATGTCCTCATGTAACCTGGCGTTCATGCTGCCGGACAGTGTGGGCTGGTTGTTTGCTCATCCCAAGCGCAAATGACCAGAAGTTTTCCTCTGTATTCCTGATTGCTGAGCTCAGAGGGGTGGAGGTGGAGTAGAGGAAGAGCAGCCTTTCATCTGAAAGTGGCCAAGCGTTGAGTAGGGCCAAAGCTGGGGTTATGCTGAGAAAAATGAGACAGTGTGGGTGGGGTGATGGCTATACAGCCGCAGACAATATTGCAGGGCTCACCTGTGCAGCATGTGTTTAGCACAGTCACTTGCAACACTGCTGTGTGTGTAAGCAAGTGAGTACCTGCTGCCATGTGATCAAAAGGAGACATGCTTTTAGAAACATGTGAGGGTGGTGTGAAAAAACAAGTCAGCTGAAGTATCCTTAGCTTGTAGTGCACCTGTGGGCTAATAGACACAAAGGAAAACAATGCACAAAAACTCCTCAAACATCACGCTGGTGTTTATTTCCATCATGTCTCCCTAATTCCACCTGTATAAGCTACTTATTTCAATTCAATGCACTGGCTGTAGGCACACCTAATCTCTGGGAGAAGGGCAGAGCCAGCTCAGACAAGTTCAATAGAAAATGGTTTCCCAAAATGAGGATCTTGTTCCATGTGGCAGGGCAGAGAGCAATACAGAGAACTAGCCAAGAAAAATTTAAAGCCTAGGGCTTTAAATAGCAGATGACTAGGTGACCAGAGAACTAATGGTATATGGGGGAACAGGATTTTGTATTCCTGAGCCAAGGGAAGTTTGGAGAATCCTGTCCCCATATGTCATCAGTTGCTAAAACGAGTCTCCTGGAAATGTAAAAGTCTGTCTCTCTCCCTTCCTTGCCTCATAGCAAAATAAGTAGCACAACTTCATCTGAGTTTCATGATAAATGAGTAATCCTGCCTCCACAGCTGTCTGGGACTTCTGCACCACATCCTTGCTCCAGCTCGTAACATAGTGCAGTAGTTTACAACGTCCAGGATAGAGAACATTTCTTCTGTTTAGTGTGCTGTGATATGTTCAGAGGGCACAGTGTTGTCTGTCAGGTGAGAAATGGGGCAAGACTCCTCTTAAGCCATCCATCTTGGCCGTTTTCTGTTTTAGCACTTCCTTATTCTTCAGCAAGTCACCTGGACAGCTAATGACCAAGGTCAGGCCTGTTAGCCTTTGGTCACCAAACTTAAATCTGTTTTTTTTTTTTTCTGAGACGATGTTGTAAACAAGGCATACACCAAAACTTCTTTTAAGCTGTCATGGCAAGGGCTAGAAAACAGGAAGAAACCAGTGCCAGCTCAAGTGCAGTGTATGCTGTGAGTGGTGCTCTCATTTCCAGCAGAGAGGTCTTTGAACATCCTAAACCAGCAGTTCAGCCATAGCAGCGTGGCAGAAACTCTCCAGAGAACAGGGACTGTGGAAACTTCCCTTGTGTTGGTGGTACTTCCTGATCAGGGCCCAGCAGCTGTGTGATTGCAGGGAAAGTTTGTGTGATGCTTGCTCCTGTTTTTGGTGAAGGATCTGGAGGCTGCTAGTGCCCTCCTGTTTGTGAGCTTCTTAAACTATGTCTTCAATGGTAAGTAACTGGAGGAGAGGAAAAGCAGCTTTCTAGCCTTGTTGAAGTTGACCTTTTGGGGATGAAGAAAGACCTAGATGTTGGTGGTGCTCAGAGATGCAGACTGAGCGAGGTTGGATCTTGGAAACACCTATGTAAAGATGGAGTATTTCTCAAGGAGGTAACTGTGTAAAACCGGTGTAAATGAGGCCAGGCTTGTGGGGTTCTGTTGTCCAAATACGAGCTTTAAATTGAGGCCAGTGGGAGGCAAAGGTGTGTCAGTCTTTGGGTGGATGGGGTTTTTTTTGCAGCTGCTTGAGCACAACAGGGAACCTCAGAGAAGTCTTCATAAATTAGTTGACTACCTGCACGTTGTCTGATTTATGTCCCTCTGTCTTGTGGTGACGCATAGCCGAACATCGGCAGGCTTTCTTGGTATCTAGATCACTGCTTCCATGTGGTTGCAACATGCAAACTGTCTCTTAGAGAGAAGGAATGGGGTTGGGAAGAGGAAGCTGTGTGAGCCTTAGTTTGCATTATTGAATCATGCTGGGCTTGGTTTGGCAATTCCCTCCCTCAAGGCCCAGAGTTTCAGTGGTTTCAGGTTGCAGACCAGCGCAGTATCAGTAAGTCCATTTGTCCAGGAAGGTCAGAGTTACTTTCACTCCATCCCTCCCCTTCTCCCTGGGAGAATAAGAGTGTTTAATGACACCAAGGGTTCAGGTGCAGTCTGAGCAGGAGGAAGCACCTTTGCTTCCTGTCAGTTTCTTGTCCAGCAAGCAGTCAGAGACAGCTGTCTACTTTCCCCGTGTAACCACTGGAGCGTCCAGCTGCCCCTACAAGGGTTGGGCTGCCTGTGCCTCAAACGGAAGCCAAGGCCAGTTGTGAGTGCTTGCAACCTCCTGTGACTGGCCCTTGGCGTAGTTTTTCCTCTGGCCTCACCAGCTCAGGAGGAGCCCCATCCAGTCATGATAAATTTGGAGGCTGTGCTTTTACTGACAGTGCCTAAGGAAAACTTGAGGTGTCTGATGACACCGTATTTCTGTCTTAAAGCTGTTTGTGGTACTGAAGAACAGTTATTGAAATGAATAAATAAATGTAGCAAAATAAAATTCAGAAAAGAAAACAGCTCAACAGGAAAGTTATGGATGTAGCCATCAACCTGATTTTATTTGGTTTGGGCTAGGTGACAGTCACAAGTGCAGAATTCAGTGACATTGAAAACTTTCTCTACAGGTGAAGGGACACAAAATGGGATCTAATTTGTTCTTCATGGGGCATCACTTTCTGGTATTCTTTTTTTTTTTCATCTGACAAGAAACTGCAGGAAATTTATGTCAGTGTCATCAAAGATACATTCTTGTTACTTTCACAACTGTGACCTTGTACCCAGCTAAAAGAGTTATAGCCGGTAACCAGTGAGATGCTCAACTTACATCCACAGGGCAGATTTTCCAAGCAGCAGCTATGCTGGCAGGGCTACTTGCCATGCTGTCCAGCCCCAGTGGTGCCAAGTGATTCTGGGAAAATGTGGGCAGTGACGCCATAGACAAGTAACGATGGAGGTGAATTCCTGGAATAAGACTACTGAGAGCAGCAGCCTATGGTGCAGCACACCGTGGGATGCACTACTGTAGGGACAACTGAAAAGTGGGAGAAAGGGTCAGTCACACTGGCATGTTGCAGTGTCCTGTCCGCACAGCAGGCAGCAACCTTACTGAACTGGTCACGGAAAATGGGCTGCTTGGCCAGGAGGGAACAGCTTAGCTATCACAGCTTTCACTTAAGAGTTAGCTATGAGCCAGCCAGGCATAAATTGCTTTTACAGTCAGTCCTGCCAGCTACACTACCAACAAAGCAAAAATTGTCTGAGGAACAAGTCTCAGTTTCACACACTTAAACAGTACCTGTCATAAGGTTGCTGAACTTTTCACCAGGGCTGGGTCTACAGTATTTACTGTATTGGCATGTTGTCTTTGCTGTTCGGCTGCTGCATGATTGTATTATAACACGTGCTGTTGACAACGACTAAACTGTGGATAGAGATAACCGTGACCTTGATCTCTCCGTGGTGAAACCAGAGTAAATTACAGTTTATTTCAGTTTAAACAAGCCTAGAATCTGGCCTTCAGATCATGTAATTTCTCTAATTCAACCCGTCGTATTTATAAATTCATGTGATGGTCAAAATGATCCAGTAAATGCCAGCACACAATCCTAGCACTTCCAAAACATTGAATGTATATATTAGTACTTTTCCCATTTGCTGACTGCAGGACAAATAGGTTTCATATTGGGACATCCAAGTTTGTTTCAGCAAAGGTATGCATGACAAAGCCATGTTATAATCTGGGTACTGATTATGGCATTGAAACATGTTGGCTCAGCATGTGGTGGATTTGGATGCATAGATAGATCAACTTTTTAGTGACCTATGGCTTGATTTCAGCATGGAGAAGATTGTCAGCATGTTTGTGCTAATTAAAGAAACTGCATGGGAAACTCCTTTTCACTGCAGATACAGCCAGAGCTCAGGAAATGTCATTGCTTCTCAGTGTTTTTTGTAACAGCCAGTTTGTCTTGAGGTAGAGAAACAGCCTTGTGTCTTAACTGTACTTCTAAACTGCGCTGAAGCTTGTTTTGCATCTTGTCTGAGTCTTCCATTTTGACCTGTTTCTGGAGGATGGATTGAATGGTTAGGTCACAAACACATTAGGCGAGTGTTTCAGCTGTATTTGGCGACAGTAGCACAGGCTTAGATCCTCTGCCTTGGTTGGGTTTATTTGTAATGTTGACAGTAACTGAACACCAAGAAATAAACACAAATTTATACTCATGCTTTGCTGGAAGAACTTTCTTGCTGCTGAAAATAACTCTTTTGCCCAACACTAACTCTTTTTTTTTTTCATTCAAGCAGTGCTTTGGATATGTTATGCTACTCTTAACACATTCCCATGTTCAAGTTCCCAAGAAAGCAGGCTGAAACATTGCCAACTCTATTAAGTTCTTTCTGTTACACTGAGTCAGCTGCTGTGATTTTACCTTTGCTCTTGGTCAAAGTAGTACACTCTATTACCTTTTTGTTCTTTTTTTACACATAAGAAATTGCAATACAAGTGTTTGTTCCACGTGCCTACATTTCCTCCTTCTTCGGTGACAAAAGCAGCGCATTGGTTTTGTTATTAATAAGACAGGTATACCTAGAAGCCCTTGGTGTTTGGGCTGTGGATTCCCAAGGGATCCACAACCCAAACATAAAGGGCGAACAAAAATGAGAAAAATAAGCACCTGTATTTGCACTTATGAACAGAGAACTGAAGTAACCACAATTAAAGGGGTACTTAATTCATTCTTAGGGAAAGGCCAAAGGAAGAAGTCTTCAGTGAGGCTACAAGTAGATCCAAGACCAGCAGATCTCTGTTCTGCAGATGGCTCACTGGCCCCAGCAGTGCTCAGTCCAGCAATCTGTTCCTGGTGCAAGGTGCTCTCAGAGCTTCTGGCTTTCTGCCCCCTCCCCTTGAATAAGAATTCTTGCTGAATTGACTCCTACAGTGAGAAGTTGTGGTGGCTGCTTGTAATGACCATTGATGGCCTCCAGAATTGCAGCTTCTGTAAGCAGGGAGTCATGGCAGACGTTCCCCAAATGCTCGTCCATGGGAAGAGTTTTGCAGCTCTTACAAGTGAGCTGTAACCTGACTTACCTCCCTTGGCATTTTGAAGTCTGGTGAAACATGATGCATAATGACACTTATTCTGCCTTTGCAAGTAGGAGACTGCCTTTATGCCAAAGTGGCTCATCGGCGAACCTCACCTTAATGCAAAGAGCTTATTCAGATGTAACCACAAAAATGAGGACTGGCTAAATAATGCCTCTGACTGAAAGGATCCACTGAAGCTCATTATAATGACCTTAATTACTTCCAATTCAGCTGTGTCTGTGATACCAGAGTGCAAAGGTAATTATGGAAATGCTAAATACTATTATTATTTGATATTAGTGACAGGGTGGAGGTGAGTCCTTCCCCCATCTGGCCTAGAGAGGAAATGAGGGTTACCCTTTCCCTCCACCCCTTTCAAGGCCTGGGAAGGAAGGACTGTGCAGGCAGGGTGGAGCCAAGACTCTGCTCTTTCTTTCAGCTGCAGCAACCTTGATTCTTACTTTGCCTGTTTGGTGTCAAGAGGTGGCTCCTTTTCATGTGCAGCAAACTGGGAGAAAGGAGAAATGCCTCCACACCACCCTTCCTGCCTCCATCTTGGCAGCAAAGGAAGCAAACATCATCTCTCTTTGTCCCACACTGTTTTTGCTGGTCTTTCCCTCAGTTTACTCTGTCTTTCCTGTGCTCTCTGCTACTGCCTGATGTTGCTGGATTTTCCCATCATGCTGTCTTCTTAGCTGTGTGATCTCAGCAGGGCTCCACCAGCTCAAGTGCTCCTTAGCTTGCATGGGATTTCCATTTCCTCTGCACTGGGGGCTCAGACTCTGAGAACAAGGAAGGGGCTGTTCAAACCTGGCTTTTTAGGTGTCTCAAACCAGATGACCTCCTGAGGTCCCTTCCAGCCTCAATTATTCCTTGGTTTATAGGCCCTGGCTTGCTACTGACATTGTTCTAGCCCGGGAAAGTGCTAACCCCTTGACCCATGAGGAATTTTTAAGGACACGGTGGTAACTTACATGGTTAACAATTTGCTGTCTGACTTTTGTGTAGGGCCCAACAGACTATGGTGGTCTGTAGGAACCCTCTGTGCAGTCAGGGTCTGCACAGCAAAGCTACAGGCAGCAGCTTTACCAGCCCTCCCAGAGCATGGGTGAAACAGTGAGAGCACATTCAATTAGCTCTGCTCATTGACCACACCAGCCTGCACCGGGAGAAACCTGTGCGGTGATGAGTCAGACTCAAATGATTACCTGACCCAAAGAAAGGTTTGATGATACACTGAGGCTGGGACACACCAGCAGTGATTATACAATGATTCACTGCCTGCGTTCTGCCATTCAAAACATCCTCTGTGTTGCACAGGCAGGGCCATTCACTGAGGCTTCAACGAGGAAGTGATGTTTGCACCTTTAGCTGCCACCTTCTCACTGAATCTCAGCCACTGCTTCTGGTCAGGCTGACACTGGGGAGGTTTTCTGGCAGGGGCAGCTCCTGACACTGCCATGTGACTACAGCTGGGCACCTCCTGCTGATAATGTTCAACCTCACCCTAACAGAGTTTGGCCAAAGTGTAGTGCAGCCAGGCATCCCAGTGTCCCCCCATCGCCATCCTGTGCAGTGTGGAAGCACATCACTGGACTTTATGCTAAACTGAGGGGCAGGTGGGAACTCAAAGTTCTTTAATTCTCTGTGCTCCAGCCCATAATTTGCACATCATTATTCAAAACTCGTAAATTCTTTGCAGAGCTGTTCCCATTTTCCCTGCTGTCAGAAATGTGAAGCTCACACAGCCCAGACTGCTTCTGTGTTTCTTTTATATGGGGCACATAGCCTATCATCTCTTTTCGTTTCTCATGCTGCTGTCTATACTTCCCTTCTTCCTCTTACACCCACCTTTTTGTCCTTTGCTCTTCCTCTCCTCCAGATTCTCTCCTGCCAGGTGTGTACACTACTCATACGGTTTCACCAAAATGGTCTCAGTGTGCTGCCTTCATCTATCTTGTCCTTCCCAAAGCACTGAGCAGGGAAGTCCTCAGCACCTGGGAAGCACCATTTTTCCTGATCCAGGAACTGGTGCTGCTTGTGGCAGTGTATTGGAGGTACTGGTAACATCTGAGGCATGGAAAGTTGACTCACGTTGGCTGGGACTCACAAACATGTTGGGGCACATGGTTTGTATGGTGCTTTCCCTGCAGCTAAGTTGAGCAACATGTTATTTAACAAGAGAGGCATTACTCAGGGCTCTTAAACCTCCTGTTTTGCCAGTGACAAAGTTGCAAACTCGAACTACAACAGTCCTGACGTTTTCTGTGTAGTGTAATGGCCAAGCTCCTGCAGAGTTGTGATCCATCCTCTTAGTGCCTGGACACTTTTCAAATTTAAGTCTTCATCTGTCATGCCTTCTTACCAGCTATTCTATATGTCTAAACAACTAGGTGAACTGTCTCTGGAAAATAATGTATCCAATTATTCGTCTTTTCTTCCTGTGGATGAACTGTCTTCAAATTGTCTTTCAAATGTATTTTACACGCAGTAGTATTATTTGTGCTCTGTCTAAGCATTAGCTGGCTATGGCTTCTCTGTGTGCTCTTGGATATAACTGTGGTTTTAAGTACCCTCTGCTGGTTATTCATAGCACTCATTTAGTCATACTAGTACCAGTCAACCTAGTATTAGTTCTGCTCTCTAAGTGGATGACTAATACTCTTATAAATAGGAGGAATGTGATCTGAAAGGTCACGTGAATGTTCCCAGTGTGAACATATCCCCAAACTATGAGACTTCTCAGTCTAGGAGCATGCCTGCAAAAAAGAACATGCTCATTATTAGGAAGAAGAAAAAAGGGTTCAAAACTCATTTAAGCAATTTCCCTACTTTAACTCAAATAATTTGCAACTGTTTGTAGAGCTTTGCATTGCAAAAGGTTTTTGCAATGTTTGCTTTACTCTGCAATCTCTCCTGACTTACTTGGGAACATAAGAATTACTCTATTGGAGCAGTCCTGATCTCTTTCCTGTGCCAGTGCCCTCCATTGGAACATAACAAGACCCGAATGTTTCGTAAACAGATATGAGAAATATCTTTTAACTTTCTTCCTAACCTCTTTCACATGGGTTTGGAAAGCAAGATAACTTGGATTCCAAAGGAGATGTGAAGTGTGCACAGTAGAGGTGTCTGCACTGCCTGAAAACTGACAGCTTTCCTCAGCTCAGTACTGTGGAGAGAAGATGCTGTGCTGCCCAGGTGGTGGAGGAGGTATGAGGGGTTCTTTACTAATGCAGCCTCCCAAGAGGTCAGGTTTCTCTGCTGGAAAATGCAGGAGGTAAAATGCAGGAGATCAGCCACGCAAGCACCCATGACTTAATTTTTATCAAATGAAAACAAAATATTTGACTCCTTCTGCTCTCCTGCCCTTGCAAGGTTTGGTTTATATTCACAGGAATGCAAGGCTGAGGAAGGGAGGACCCATGGCCTCAGGACACACAGCTTTACTTCATGGTTGTGCCAGACTTGCTACGGGTATGTCTGTAGCATATGCTTAGCCGAGATTTGAGCCCAGTCTATGATCATGCACTGCTTGTTTGGGCAGTTAAAGTCCTCAGCTGGCCTGCGGTACATCCTTGGTCAAGTCTGAGGCCTTCCTTGGCTGGAGCAGTGAGGGAAGGCTCATCATGCTGGGGCTGGGGCAGGAGGGTCCTGCAGAGGCCACATGCCAGGGGTTGGACTGCTGCTGCTGTCACTGTGAAGCCGGCCCAGTGAGGCACCTCTTCTGCTTGCTGCAGTCAAAGTGAAGACCTTCCAGTGGAGAAACAGGCAACCATGGCACTATCTTTCCCCTGGCTGCAAGTCAGGTATGCCCAGGTGCTCACCTAGTGGGCTTTGGGCTAGTGGAGCAAAGCAGAGTAAGATGTTCCTGGGGGCAGGCCCAGCTCCTAGCTGGGAGATGCTGCTGGCTGCATCACCACTTGTCTGCTCAGCCTCTTCAGTGTCAGATGTGATGGTTTGAGCCCCCTGTCACCAAAGTTAGTTTGACTTTACACCGGAACAAAGTGGAGGCTGCATGACAGGCTCAGAGGTGTGTCCTGATCAGCAAAGGCAGGTACATTGGGTCACTGGCAAAAGCCTGAGGCACCAGCTTGCATGGTATGGGCCATGTCTGTGCTAATAAACCATGCAGGGGCAGAAGCTGTGCTTTGCTTTGTGGCTGAGTAGTAACATTGGCCATGGTGGGACAGATAAACCCTCTTGCCCTCCAAACCATGTCACCACATGTAGGCTACCTATTGCAAACAGTCGTGGTCCATGCTAACTCCTGGGGTGTGCTTGGGAACAGTTTGGGAGAGCGTGGTTGGCTTGGGCCAAAACTGAAGCTGGGACTGCACGAAGATCTGGAAGGATGGGTGGTTGAGCTCCCCTACTCGTGCCCTGATTCACTCGCTTAATTTTCTGCTCTAGATGCTGCCAGTCTGGCTGGTGTCAGAAAAGTTACCTAATGTGCGATATAAGGAAAGAAGACTCTTGTAGCTTCATTTCTAGCCTTTGACCCTTCATAAACTCTCTCATATGGGGATAAGAGTGCATCTTTACCTATAGAGTAAGGGACACTGCCAGATTTGGATACACCAGGAAAGTGGGGTGTAGTTGAAGTCTAAATTCACTGCACTGGTTTATGGAAATTCGATTCACTGAAGAGTTGGGTCTGTAGTATATACCTGCCATGAAGATGGTATTCCCCATTCACAGAATATTGTAATTTTGTCCATGCTTATTATGCAGTTACAGAAATGCATTATCATTAAAGTATGTGGGCTAAAAGCAGTCAGTTGTGTTCTATATTCTCCTCCTTGCAGCCTCTGTCTTGACTTCAGGTTGCAGATTAGAAAGGACAGCTGAGGATCTGGGTCCTCACAAGCAGTCTGTACATAGTCAAGGAGTCCCAGATATTTGACAGACTATACATGATGTTTCTTTCTGAGCACACAACATGTTTCCTTACTTCAGCAGTCTCCGAGGCTTGATTTGAGTGGAAGATAGGACAGGATGCTTGCTGAGAAGTGCATATGCAGGTCTTATGAAACAGTGAGCGTGTCTGCGTGTGCATGCATTAAAATAACAGGGCAGAGGTGACTGCCATATATTATTTACCTGCTGGCTCAGATTTATCTGCCTGCCTTAGGGACTCCTGGCTCTTATCTCTCAGATTTTGTTCCTAGGAAACATTTCAGTTTGAAGAACTGTGTTTACGGATGCTCTCCTATGGCTAGAGGGGCTGAGTTTAAACTGAAATAATTTAAACTGAAATAATTTAACCTGAAATCAAATGTCCCACCCAGTTTATTTTAGGTGTGCCAATATTTGTTTGCTTGTGGGTGCATCTGGATTTCTCTTCTCCCTCAGTCAGCTGCAGAAGCATTTTTCTTATTGATGTCAAATAGGTGGTAGTGGTGAGGGCAGGCCTTGTTTGTGGCTAGTGGCCAGCTAAAAATGGATAGTGATAAAAATGTAGAAAAAGATAGGAAAAAAGGAATGGGTAATATAATTACACCAGATAAGGATCACAACACTATGTGTGATATACACACACTCGAAACCTACATGCATAAACACATAAAACATGAAAGATGTGGAACTGGGTTCTTTCACAGAGCAGCTACAATTACATGAAGAAACTAAAAAGGATTTTTTCCTACTGTACTGCTGGCAGTCAGAGCCTCCTCTCTGGCTGCACCTGGGAGAAGAGTGTGTTAAGTGTGAGCAGAATAAATGATCCGTTCATAAGCAGCATGGCAGACACCTGTGTAGCACCTCACTGCAGCACCTTCCTATGCTGCCTGCGTGTCAGGCATCATGACTAGTCAAAAGCAGACCTAATTTCAGTAGATGTTGAGCAAGATCCTCAGAGGGGACTGTTGGAAAAATGCACCTACATGTTCCAGATAGATCTTTTTTCAATGCTGTTCAAATCTTGCTCTCTTCACTTGGACAGACGTAGACCTGGTTTTGCACATTGCACGGCGGCTGCACTTCTGAGCAGGAGCCATTTTGCAAATGAGGAAGAAGCAGAACCTACCCTATTCTTGAGCCACTGTCTCCCTCCGGGGGTTTGAGAAAACAAGAAAGCAAGCCCCAAAGCTTTCTCCTTTTCCACTGTGACACAACAGAATAAAACAGGATTTCCTTTGAAGCAGTAACAGGACAGGCTTTGCAGCATTCTTACAAGGGTGAATTTAGATGCCAGAGAGTGGAATTTCCAAACGCATTTCCCTTCCTACACCTTCTCTTTTTCTTCTCCATAAATCTGTGTCAGTTTTTAAAGAACCTATTTTGGGAGGGAGAAGCAGGGGACAGAACAAGTGATGAGCTATTCAGAGCTAAAAGAAGAGATTTATGCTGCCAGAGGTAAGACTGTAGAAAAATGTGTGAGCGTAGCAGATGATAGTTCTCCTCTCTTAATGCCTCTCCTGAAGCATCAAGGTCTATGTGTTTCTGAAAAGGGCTGTGCATCTCAGAGGTAGTCTATGAACTGCATGTTGAAATGGTTGCCATGGCAGTGACTGAGTATAAGTCAGAGAGCGTGATTAGCCAGAGTTGGCCTAAATAGCTAAAGGGAAGGAAAAAAGAAAGAAAGGCCGAGGACTTTCTGTTATTTCTAATACAGATCCATCAGCATTAGACTGTGCCAGGAAGAAGAAGCACTGCTGATGGAGCGGCTCTTGCAGGAGCATGCTCCAGCACAAGCTGCCAGGGGACTTTCTTTCCCTTAACAATGTGCCAGTGCAGCAGCTGCACCTCAGTGAAGGGCCATTAGCAGTCCTGTTAGTGTGGATTTGGTGAAATGGTACTTCTCCAGAGTCAGAGGCAAGGCCAGGGCTCTGCTTGGCCTTCAGTGACCCAAAGAGCATAGTCACAGCGCTCTCCTGGCTGCTGCGGGGTCTAGCCACATTGAAAATGTGGGAGGCTGGCCTGCAGAGAGGTTGCAAGGCTTGCCCCAAGTGACACAGAAGGCTGCTAGCCTGGGTGGGGTGTTCATTGGAAAAATCTCTACCCCTAGAGCCATTCCAGTTCTTCTAGCCCACTAATCCACATCTGCTTGAAGCATGTCTGTGAAAGGTATCCCGTCTTCATTTGGAGCCTGTGAATTAGAGAACACAGCCTTTCTTGTTAATTCACTGCAGTAGCTCGTTAAAAAAATAATTGTACCTTATATCTAATTTAAATGTATATGATATTAGCATTCAGCCTCTGGTGCATGCTGTGTTATTCTCCGCTATGTTAAAAATGAAAAATCCCTTCCCAAGATCCTGTGGGTTTTTGCAGTGAAGGTTTCTCATGCACTAGAGTCACTTTCAAGCTTGTTTTTGAAGAAGTGAAGAAGCAGAATTCTTTCTCTCAAAGGATTTTTCTTTTAGATCTTATTAGGGAAAAGTGGAAGAGTGGGACACTAAGGTAAAGATGTCTCAGTACCAGGTCTGGATAGAGAAACGTCCTCTCTAGGAGCTGTACGGTGCCACATTAGGGGACCAGATGCCCAGTGTAAAATCAATAAAAGACATTTATGCAAGCAGAGAGCATGCACGTAGCTGTTTGTAGGAGCAGAACATGTTAGCCTGATTTTCTTCTCTTATAGCTTTCTAAAATAGAGAAGTTTAATTTACATTAGCCTAAAGTGGTTCTGCTCTTAGTCCTTTGAGTGAGATAAGATATGAATCTACTTAGGCCAATCCATAACATATGACCACTTACGAAGGGTATTCTTCTCGCCTCATGTCCAAAGGGATCTGTAGGTTCCTCCTTCAAGAGGAGTACAAACCAGCAGTACTTATTGCGGTTAATAGGCATCTGTTTTGGCTGGCAGAGCTGGGATGGGAGAGATCAGATCATATGGCCTGCAATTTAGGAGGAAGAAAAGAAAAACCCACAAGACACCTATTTGCCCTGCAATCAGGTTGGCTTTTGCTGTTATTTGCATGAGTCTCTTCCACTTCTTGTATCTCCTAAATCCTTGTCATCCAGGTTTGAGAGCTAGGACTATCTTCTTTGGCACCAAGTCAATGATACGTTTTTTAGCACCAGCAGCCGTTCATATTTTACGTTACTGTTCCTCTCTGTTCCTTTCAAGCAATAATCATAAATATCAGCTTTCATTCCTAGAGTGCCTTTCATCCCAAGGGCTCCCAAAGTACTTTCCAAACTTAACAAGCTTATTGTAGAGTACTTCTTTAGAAAGGGTGAAACTTGCTTCCCATTAAATTCTGATTTGGGGAAGAAAAATGCTGAATTATATCTTCAATACATGAGAGAGCTTTTGCAGCTGTTATTTACTGTACATGTTTGCTTATCAAAAAAGTTTGCTTCTTGCTCCTCCATCCCCCCATCTCCTGAGCTTAATCCAGCAGTGCTCAGTTACCTGCGGAAGAAGAGTGCAAGTATGAGAGATGATCATCCCCTGTGATCTGAGGAAGTGCTTTTTTTCTGGAACCATATTGCTGTTCTCAACAGTTTCCTCTGACAACTCCATTTCCATCCAGTCTGTTTTCTCTTTATTGGAGCAAATGTCCCAGGGCAGAGTTGAATGTCTTGTGGCTTTAGCCAGAGAGGTCAACATCCACAGCTGGGCTATGCTACAGATCATGTGAGAAGCTGTAGTCCTCTTCAGGATAAAGTCAGCTGGCCTAATTTAAGTCACATTCCCCTGCAATCAAAGCAAAGTCAGTTGCTTTGCACTGAAATGAATCACGACCTTTGAAATGGTCCTTTTTTTGGCTCATCTGTGGGAGCAATAATACCGAAGAAGAGATTGTTACTGGTAATTTCTGAACTGAAGAATTTGTTTCTTAATGAATCATATGATTAATTTTAGGGCAGCCTGAATCTGACCAGTGTCAATTTGTTTTCATTGCTTTCAGGAGGACTCAGGATGGTGGGACCTGTCCATCTCATGATGCACAGAGCTTTTTTCCATGCTGCCGTGTGGGAAAGTGGTCTCTTCTCTGCTTGGCTGAGAGAGGCCCGGGTCAGACACACAAAACCTCATTGCTTTTCTGAGGACATACCAAGAGTCTGTGGTAGAAGTGGGAACAAAAGTCCTATCTCTGGTTCAGTGCTTCAACCGCGCAAACACAGTTTATCAATATAGGCAGATTTAGATGAAAGATACATCAAAGCATACTAAATCTCAGTACTAAATCTCCTCAGTTCTAAACTGCAAGAAGTGAGATATGATCCAAGCATCAAAATCCCCATCTTCTTACTGTGTCTCCTCCTCTCTCACACTGGTTGGGTTCCCAAGGAAGCCCTTCCTTGAGGTTATTGTGTCATCTCTTCCCATCAGTAGATTTTGGTTCAGAAATGCGTTTTTGCACTTTTCCAACCAAATGCTGCCTGTTTCAACACTAACTCTGAAGATCTGCAAGTTGGCAAAAGATCCAAAAAGAATCATGAACCAGTAGTTAGTGTTTACATTGGCCACCTTGTGTGAATGCTGATATTAGCATTTCTGAAAGGATTCATTCATCACTGAAAAGAGGTTTGTACCTGTGAATAAGAGCTTGCCTGGGAGAGCCTGTGTGCTTCCTCTCTATCAACAAAGCTTACAAACATGAAAAGATGGTTTTGCAATGGATGTTAATGCATACCTATTATTTCAGGATGAGACTTTTCAGACACTGAAAGTATTCCATGCCTATTTCTGATGGTGTAATGAAATCATCGGTAAAATTAAAGAAAAATCTTACCTATTTTCATTTCATGTTTGTTTGTTTGTTTGTTTGTTTGTGGACCTGGATATATATATTTAGAGTGTCTCTCTTGGGCCTTTTTTTTTTAAACTAAAATCCTGTGATACAATCTCAAACCCAGTGGTTAGATCTCGTGTCATGTAAAATCAAGTCAACCTGCACTAGAAAGAACAACAGCTGAGAAAAACATTCTGCCTGTTCCGAATGATGACCTCTTCTGGGGATGTCAGTGAGATAAACACACTTTTATGAAGTATCCTTAAGTTTTCCTTACCTCCTGCTGTTTTTCACACTTGTTGCAATTTGCCTTAAATTAGCTGATTTCACACCAAGGTTCATGGTGCTGTTTTGTTTAAAAAAGAGGTTGGTACATTCTGCACTGGCCCAGCTGGCATGCCATGAGCCACGGCTCAGAGATGGAAAAGAGCCCCTGCATGGACAGCAGCCAGCGTTTGTTCTGTCCTCACACTGCAGGGTCAGGGTCTCTAAGCAGTGGTGGACGCATAACAACACCTTTTGTGAGGGAGACAAAAATGTCCACTCTGTGTGGGATGGCTACATTTTGACTATTATTCCTTGGGATTCTGCAGGATGAAGATCAAACTCTTTTTTAGGAATGTTACTGTGTTAAAACATCTAATATGACATTTTTCTTTTAGCTTTTAGACTGCTTCACTTCTCAGCTGGAAGCAGCTGAGGGCTACTAGGACTGTTCCTGGACACTCACACAGCTCCTGGCACAGTATAGTGTCAGTTCTGGCAGGAGACAGGCCATTGCTGCAATCTGAATGCCGATTTTTAAAAAAAATGAAGTCTGGAAGGTAACCTGCTTGCAAGTGCCCCTTTCATGCAAAAGGTGATGTTTTGTGAGCACTGTGTTGGTAAAGCAGAGGAAGAAAGCAAGTGTGAATGAAATGAGACACCAAGGACCATCCCACTGCTTTCCACGGGAAATTCTGTGGGAGGGGCATGAGTCTCTGGTGTCTCAACCCTTTAAATTGTCAGGCAGGGGAAGCTGGGCCAATGACAGATGAGGAACCATGAAGGTCATTCCTGCACCCAGAGAGGTAACACTTGCTGCCTCCCCCGGGCTGTGGTGTCAGTGTGCAACTCTGTTGCGTGCAGCTCTGTTGCATGCAGGGAGCAGAAATAACACCAGGAATCTCTAAAGGGGCGAGTGGGTACATAACAGGACAGTGATGCACATAAGCAATTTCATTGTAAATGGTTGGAGAAGTGATGCCTGGTCTGCAACAGGCAAACACTTCTCTGCACAGAACCAGAAAAATTGCCCTTCAATCTGGGGCAGATTGCCAGCAGTCTCAAATGCAATCCTCACGGTATTGCTTCCAAAGATGAAACAAGGGTATTATGGACACTGCCACTGAGGCAGGTAATCTTTAAATATAGCTGCAAATTGCCTGGTTTAATGCTAACAAACCTTAATGGTGCGGAAGACAAGACAGGTAGCAGCACTCGTATAGCGTAATGTGATGGCTGATATAAATGTGAGTCATTCTAGCCAGGGGCTTTAGTATAGGAAGTCAAATAAAAGATATAAAAACAAATCTGGGTTTTTTTCCTTCCTGGTGAAGGTCACTGCCAGGAATAGCATGGGAAATAATTAATGGAGAAAGAAATGTTCCCCCTCAACTTAGAAGTATTGTCTTGCTTTACAGTTTTGTTCTCTTTGGACTCCCGTAACAAACACCAGCGAACACGCAGGTCCTTTCTCCCTGAAGCCGCGGACGGATGTCCCACCCTGGGTAGTGAATGCAAGGGACTATGTGTGCAGTGCTTACGGAGTCTGTTAATGGGTGTCCTGCTCCCTGGCAGTCCACCCACCAGGCGATGCACTGAATGGGCCTGCGAGACTGAATGGGGCTCTACGTAACAGCAGCCAATTTTCCTGGTCAAGGGAGGCGCGATGCCAAGGCTGTGTGTGAGAGCCTGCTGCTGGGAGGGTTTCACCCCTTTTCCTCTGTTCCTGAGCCCTGAGGAGGTGAGTTATCTTTTCAGACCCGTCACAGGTCCTGCTCCCTCAGTTCCTATGCTTCGTGTGGGAGGACATGGATGACAAAATGACCATTGCTCTTGGGGTGGCATGGACTGTTGTTCTCTGCTCATCCCATGGTGACTTGGGATGCTCTGGGATGCTTGTATGCTCCCTGTGACCAGCACTGCACTTACACATGTTCAAGGGCAAGGGGAAGCCACACTTGCCTGCAGATGCACTGTGCATGCCACACTACCTGGGGCAGAAGTGTTCCACAGTGCAGCCCATCTGCTGTGCAGGGGTGCTGTGCTACAGTCTAATGCCCTTTCCTCAAAGTGCCCTTTGAGTGGGGACAGGTGAGGAGAGGAGCTAGTGCCTCTGCTTCATGTCACCACCCTACAGGCTGGAAACCGGGCAGCTCCAGGGGGCTGAGGGGCTGCTGATCCCTGGGGCTCTGCTTTGTTTTCTTCCAGGAGGCTGTAGCAGGGAGAAGTGCTGGTGGAAAGCTCTGAGCTTTGCACTGCTGACTAAAATCTCCTGTGTGTGACTCTGTCCCATCTGCCACAAAGGACTGTTCACGTTTTCCATTCTTGACTCCATGTGGCTGCTCTGAACATTCCAGGTTATCTCTGCACAAACCAGCTGCCTTTCCTATTGCTTGGCTCTTGGTAGCTGACCAGGCCTTCATCACTGCTCAGCACCCATGCCAGGGTCACTAAAGCAGTTAGCACTGTGTTAAGACACATTTATTTTTGGAGAACTTTTCTTTTGGGAGCCCAGTGGGTAAGAGTTCAGATCCTCCCTCTCTCAGGAGGTTCCTGACTCTGCAGTGGACTTTCAGAGGTAGGAGCACTGCAGAAGTTCTGAGTATCCTGGAGCTCCTGTATAGCACAGGAAAAAACCTATTATGGGAAAGCTGCTAATGGCAGAGGTAAGCTCTTACCCACATTTTCCCCTGGTGTTACAGACTCTGGAGAATCAGCTTGTTTCAGCCAGGTTCCCAAACTGCTTTTTGGTGTTTATCCAAAGCAAGCCTGTGCATTGACATTTCCTATCCCAAAATTGTCTAACCAAATTAGAGGAATGAACCCAGTTGCACAGATGCTGCTGCATTATGCTTCTACAACTGGAGTGGGGCCAGATCACAACCCCAGCTCGACTCCCCTCTTCTCCCTAAGAAAGAGCCATTTGAGGACACTGAAGCTCAGTCCAGATCTAACTTTCACAGCCAACCCCTTTCTGGGTAGTGAGTAAAATCCTAATGCAGAAAGCTTAAAGCAGTTCAAAAACATGGCTATGTGTAACTGTTGGGCATTTGACCGGTAGGGTTCATAATGCTGTTCAGTTTGGAGTGCTTGGGTTACAAAAATCCATCCCGTAAGGATGGTCTGTCACTTGCGTGTCTTCATGTTGACTTAAAGTTTGGCCCTGTCATTTTGCATGCTTTCTCACTTTCCAAGGCATGTGTGTTGCTCTTACAGCCATCTCCTTATGGTTATGAGACTTGGGGCCATACATTCTCTCATCTGGGATTTTCACAGCTGCTGCTCTTTGAAATGATTGCAAGAGGTGCTGAGTTGGGTGGGATGACCTGTTGCTCTCAGGTTTATTTCTTCAGATCATCTCTAACAAGAAAGACTGTAAGATATATAATTAAAATACTTATAGATTACCAAGTCTTGTCTTGTCAAACTTCTTGTTACGACTCCTTGTGAATGTGACATTTGTGAGCTGTTTTACCACAGCTTTTAATCACTTTTTGGTGAGAAGTTACATAATTCGAGCTTTTCCTTCTTCCTTCTCTTTTTTGCACTCAAATTTACCGTATTTGCAGATGGACTGTGCCTATGTCAGCAGCTGGTGTGGTGCAGCAGGAAGCAGATCCACAGAGGTGGCTGTTTTGTGCCAAGGACTTGGTATGTCAGGGGATTTACACCAGACTGCCTCAGTTCTGGTTCCCAGGGACCAGACACTCATTAGAGGTTGGAGTGCAGGAGTTAAGCTCCTGGGATCCATCTCCTGGTTTCCTTTCACTCAGAGGGAATCCAGTTAAAAAATTGCTCCCTGACATAAAGCAAAATGTGGCAAGTGGGATGAACTCACTCCTGATGCCAACTAAAACAAGAACACAGAAAGACCTGTCAAGAGACCAAGGCCAGAGACATCACTTGAGATCCCATATGGTTTGTATGTGTGGCAAATGGGTCAGTTCTTTGGCTAGTGAAACAGCTGTTTTTCTTGTCTGAGCAGCTCTCTTGCTCTTTTTTGGATATAGCTGCTAATCTATTCTTCTCTCCTCATACACTTCCCCAGCCTTCCCTTTTGCCAAACCCTCACTAAGCATATACATATATGTGTGTGTGTGTAGGCAGTCATGTCTGCTGCCGGGATTTCCTCCCAAACAATACCTGTTGTGCTGGCCACAGCGGTTCTCTTGGTTCCCATGCTCAGAGCAGTTTGAGTTTCCTGCTGGCTCAGCAGCAAGACTTTCAGGGCTTTTTATACTTATTCTTCTTTGGGAGCCAAGCGGAGGAGCACAGTTTGCCTGTGAATAGTGAGCTGGCTGGACAGGCAGCAGGAAGCTTGCATACTAAACCGTGTGAACTTTGAGGAGGGGAGGAAGGGGGCTGGGGGCTGCTGGCTGGGCTTCACGAGGTGTTTGCTGCAGCTCTCTGCCTTATAAACTCATCATCTCAGCACAGGGATGCTCTTCGCCAAAGGAACAATAATATCTGTAAAACGGGAATGGAAAGAAGTGAGAGAGCGGAAAATGGAATTATAGAGAAAACAGGAGGAGGGATTGGAAAGTGGAGAAGAGTGAGGAGGCTTGGGTTTTAATTATTCAAATGAAAACTTGTGCATGGGTTCCCTGCACGTAGAGATGCCACTGCACTGCTGGGCTCACAGGCCCCCTTGTTCACCACCCCCTTGCTGCCCTGACAGCCACCACACCGTCTTCTTTGGGTAGAGGCAACTTTTCTGCATTTCTCAGACAAAGTCAAAAGCACAGAAATTAAAGCATACTTCTCTCCTCCCCCCTCCACACCCCCGCTACTCCTTTCTGTTGCTGTCAGCAAAAATTAATAAATAAGTGGGTTCCCATTCACAAGGACCAGGAATCATGGCGTGTCTATGAAAGAGTGGTTTGAAGAGCAACACTGTGAAATACCAGTGCCTGCTTGTCAGTCACGAGCAAAACCATCCCTGGAACAGGGAGAGAGGTGTTTTGTCAGCTGCTGTGGCTCTGCTGCAGATGCAAGCATGCTGGGGGCATTCTTGGGAAAGAGTGGGGGAAGGTTTGGGAAGCTTAGGGAAGGGAAGGGAAGCTTGGAAGGGAAGGGCAGGGAAGGGCAGGGAAGGGCCGTAAGGGAAGGGCAGGGAAGGGGAAGGGGAAGGGAAGGGGAAGGGGAAGGGAAGGAGAAGGGGAAGGGGAAGGAAAAGGGAAGGGGAAAGGAAGGGGAAGGGGAAGGAAAGGGGAAGGGAAGGGGAAGGGAAGGAAGGGAAGGGCCTATCTGCCTGCAGACCTGCTGCCTGCTTCCTACTCGTGTCTGCATAAACAAATGGGGAATAGGTTGTGCCTGTGCTTTGAAAATGGAGTGGCAGAGGATCACACATGTACACATTGCACAGATGCTTCCTGAGCAAGAGTGGCCTGCTAGGGGTATGGTGCCATGGTGCCTACTGGTGGGATGGCCCTGTGCAGGGAGAGCCTCTGTGTGTGTGTGATGTAGAGGTGGAAATGCTCAGCAGAGTGACAGACTGGGAGAGGGGTCGAGGCAAGGCTCTGTTAGTCCATGCCGTAGCATCATTGTGAAGTGATGAGACCTTCCTGACCTGACCCGAAATAACAGCAACCCACAACTTTCCCTTTGTTTGATAGCACTCTTCACTGAGGGTGCCCATTACTCCAGGTTCTAACCAATCCACAGATGCACAATAAATCCGAAAAGCTGGGGCCCTTGCTCCCCTACCGAGCTCAGCAGCACTTTGTGTCTGGCTCCCAACTGAGCGCTGAGCAATGCAACAGGTATAGTTGGCACCTGCATCTCCATGTTGCCCCCGCAATTCTGCGTAGCCTTCCCCAGAGGTCTGTGAGTGCTGGGAAAATGGGGAGATACAGCTCCAGGTCCCAGAGCGGGCTCACGGAGAGCCAGTGGAGATCCTGTGGGAGAATCACCTGCCAAGCTCATTTAGCTCTGCCCAGGCAGCTTGTGGCAGAGCACAGGCACCTCCGAAGGAAGCAAATCTCTTCACCGTAGTCTTCCTAGAAAGTACAAAAGCAGTCACAAATTTGGGGAAATGACCATCAAATTCATGCATTTTCTGTTTATCTCCCCTCCTGACTCAGCAAAAGCTCAGTTTAAATTACATATACTTGATGATCTTGGTGCCTCTGTCAGTTTTTAAGGCTATCCAACATTTCTTATAAGACCAAATATTTAGTTGCTTGTAAACCCCTGAAAACGTTTTCTGTCAGCTGCTTAGCTGTTTTTTTCTATTCTCAGTATTGCTTCAGCAAAAAATGTTTTTACTTGCTTACAAGAAAGAGATGAGAGAAACAATTTTTTTCTCTTCATATTCAAACATGTTCTTAAAATGATCTGTTGAGAAACTCTAGCACTTTCTGCCTCTGAAGAAGAGGCTTGAAACTTGGCAGATGTCAGGAATGCACCTTTGGTTATTTTTCATGGGGGGGGGGGAAGTTGAACTGAGAAACCTTAGGAAATAAAAAAAGCCTCAGATCTCAGACACTCAACAGAAACTTCTTAAGAGCTAGAATCTGAATTCTCTAAACACACTTGCTCAGTGGAAACTTGTTCAAGTCTGGTGGCTAAATCACAGTTGATGGTGTGGCCGGCACAGAGCAGCCTCCTGCTGCAGGTGCAGAGCAGCAGCTCTTTGACCTTGTTTTTCTGTGCTGGTAGGGTCACTGTAGTGCTGGAGATACTCTTGGATGTGCTCCTTTGCTGATACTTAAACGAACACGCAGGAAGGCTGATGTTGACTAGGGCTGGACCTGGCCAAGGGAGGAAGAGAAGGATAGGGAGCCCTACTGCAGCACAGGAGCTGAGGACCCCCTACCTGGAGAGGGGAACTAATGATGGGTGTGGAGGTAGACATGGGAGCAGTACCAAAGCAGAAGACAGGCTGAAAGGACCACGAGGGGCAGGAGGAGTGAGATTTGGGAATATATCTCCTCACCGGATCATACATCCTGCAGAACCTGGGACATAGCAAACCCCAGGATTTCTGCAGCACAGTAGTTGTCTGTTGTCAGCAAATATTTGGGGAGGCTATTGGCACAGGCTGTGAATGAGTTCTGCCTGCTCCCTCAGCAGAGGTTGTTGGGTTCTCAGTATTCCCAGTTATTCTTCTTTTCCAGCATGATGGAATTAACAGCTGAGAATAAGAGCCAGTTCTGCCAGTGAGTCATGGGGTAGACAGTATGATGCCACATGATGGGATTCCTGCATTTTTATTTCAGTTTGCCATATGCAAATCAAGGAAATGACACAAACCTGACGTAGATTGAAAGTATGGGAAGCTTGTAGGATGAAGCACTGGGCAGTTAGAAATGCTTGATTTAACACTGCCCTTGCCATCTGAGTCCCATCTGCACAGGCATTATGATAGGGCTGCTTTTAGCTACAGGATCAAATGCATATAAATATTTGTTTTTCCCCACAACTCTACCTCTTTTAATGCCCAAAGCAGACGGTTCTTGGCTAGGGAGTAGAGGCTGTATGGGGAAAGGTCCTTGTCCTGCCTAATTGCCGCTGTGCAGGAGGAGAGGATCCCTGCTTCACCTTCAGACCACAGCGGACTCCAGCCGTCAGCACTGGGGATAGTAAGCAGCATCTGTGTCCCTGGCCTGCAGCAAGGCCGAAACAGAGGGAGTCCTCAGTTAAAGTATCTACCAAACTCAAACCAACCCCCATGAGGCAGGTGCACAGTGAAGCTTTGTATAATTTGTAACTTGACCACAGATGGGAAAACTTAGGACCCTTGCGAAGGCACATCCCCCTTCCCTGGCTCTGTCTATCAGTACCAGCCTGTGAAGACAGGTATGTTTAATCTCTTGATTTGAACAGAGCAAGCTAACATATATCTTTCTAATCTTATTCTAAGAGGTAGTTGAATTATTTTAGCAAAAAATTACCAAAAGAGTCTGCCTGAGGCAGACATCCAGCATGGTGTATTTCAGCTCAAGTGAGCCATCATTAATGGGAAGAGTTAAGCAAATGCAGACAGCGCTCACAGGGGGAAATGAGAAACTGCCTCTCTGGATGGCCACACCAGAAAACTTGTACATGAGCATGAGAAACCCTGCTGCTATGCATCCCGTTAGCTGATTGCTACAGGCAAATACCTGAGCTTGTAATGTGGCATTTGCAGGCTCCAGGGGTGGACTGGCTGCTTCACAGACTTGCTGGACACTTTGTGTTTCACTGTTGAATCAAATGTATTTTAGTGATGGAAAAGCATGAGAGAAACACTTTGGATTTCTCTTTCCCTGCAAGAGGTGGAGGTGCAGAGGGACGGTAATGCTGGCCCTGCAGGTGTGCAGCACACATGGCATGTGTGGTGGGTTGCTTTGCAGAAGGCTGTTGCCATAGTGGCTCTGAGCAGTCCTGGGTGCTCACCTGACAACCTCTACACCAACGGAGGTTTTGGTAGGGGGTTGAAAGTGCTGTGAAGGTCAGCAGCAGGGGGTTAGCAGCTCTTACTACCAGTCTGCATTTTCCCTTTCTGCAGAGGAGGTATTTTCCTTTCTTGTTACACTTTATCTAGAGCTGTGTAAACAGCTCTCTCCTTGATGTTGACACCTTCAAATGATTTTATCCTCTTCTTAGGGATTTACTTATCCAAACTGTACTATTTAGTTATTTAATCTTCCCTTTAGTTATTTGATTGTTGTTCTTTGTTGAATTCTTTCCAATATGATGTCTCACGAGTGCCTGCAGTTGCTTACTCTGTTCAGAGGATGCCTCACACCCAGCAGCACCCTGCAGAGAGAAGCCATCTCCCTTCTCCTCTATGATACAATGTTCTTCACCTCTCTGCGGGTCAAAATCAGACCCTGTTATTTTATAAACGAGCATGTAGTTTGCTACTACCATTTATCCATTGTTAGCCCCTTTCAGCAACTGCCAGGAGTTATTTTTCTGAATGTTTCCTGGCATTGCCCATGTCCTAGGCAGGAGCTGTTAGATGCTGTTTTCCTTCCCAATTCCCCATTTCAGAAACAGTTTTTTGTGAGGTTGAAATCATAACTAGAAACTGAAGCTCATGCACTCTTTCTCATTGCTGTGTCCAAAATGACCCTTTAAAAAAAGGAAAAAAAATCTTTTACATTTTCATAATTCTTCAGCTTGGGAAATGATTCCTCTCCATTCACAGCCACACTTGACGCTCCCTGTGGTCTGAGAAGGCTGACAGTTTGGTTATATGGAAAGGGAGTGGAATTAAAATGGTGAGCAAGGCTCCTCTGGAGAAGTTCAGCCCTTGGTTATTCTCAGCACTAATGCATTCTGCTGAAACTCATGCAGAGGTTTTAAGAGCTGATTGTTTGGACAGGTAAAAGCTTTGGAATGGTATATGTACTCTGTGTGTGCAGATGACATTTCATTTTTGTATTCAATGTATATTAGGACATGAAAAGACCTAATTTCAACCTAGTCTGCAAATGACACCTAACCCCAACCTGTGAAACATGTGCTACCTGAAGAGCATTTACTAGGATGTCTATGCAGATTTCCTCTTTCTTATGAAACCTTTTTGACTATTTCTTCTCTGCAGGCATTAGAAGTGGAAATAGGATGGGATTTGTACCTAACCTCATAAACAGGGAAAGGAGGGAACAAAAGGTCTGTGTCAGTGTAGCTCCCCAGTACCATTGTGTTAAACCAGCAGTGAGCTGGAAGCTTCTCCAAAACTGTGGAGCCAAATGTCCCATTCTGTTTGCCTGTGAGTCATGAGTTACTTTTTCTGCTTTTGAGATCTGAACTCTTCAAAACTTTGTCTTGTATAGATAAACAAAAGCTTGCTATAGCCTATGGAGAGACCTGGAAACCATTAGGTGAAGAAGCATCACAGGGCTCCAAAAATGAACGCAGACTTCTTTTTAACTGAAAATTATATATACTTTTAAAGGGCAGAACATGGAAATACATTCATAATGGTCACTATCAGGAGCTGCTGGCAGCTTGTCTGAACAGAAAAGTCCTTTTCTTGGAGATTTCTGCTACCCCTCAGGCTTCTGTCCATTTCTGTGTTGTTACTTGCAGTATTTAAGCATCATTAAGTTTAAATGCATAAATTTTCTTTGGCTATTCAACCTCAGCCACTTTTGGGAAGGAGTTGGCCAGAATCCCTGAACCTAAAATAATCAAACGTCTGTCTTCCTATTAAAAAAGCTGCCATTTATCTGACAGGCAGTGAAAAATGGAGTAGGTAACGTGGTATGAGCATCGTTTGAGAAACTTGTTGTTGCAAAACCAGGCAAGTGGCTTGCACATAAGCAGGTGGTACCTTTGCCAATACCCAGGTAGCTACATGGCATGTCAGTATATTTGGTTTCTTAACATGTGTTACTTTTATTTTCAGTCTCTTGGTTTCTATCACCCTCTTTAGAAATACTCCAGCCACAAGTTGTAACCTTTACAGGCTCATCCAAGGAGCATGGTCTTTCAGACACTCCTTTGAGAATATTTATTGTGCTTCAGGAGAGGTTGTCTTTGTTTTGAGATTGTTCTGGGCATGAGAAATAAAAATTAAAATGGAGATGGTGGCCAGCACAAAGAACCAAACAAAATAATTTTAATGAATTTCCATCCATGCCAATCCACCCTCCCCTGCAGGAAAAACAACTCTCAGATGAATGAAGCATATGGCTCAGAAGATGGAGCGCCAATGCCAAGTTTGTCTTTGCCTTAGCAGAACTCTCTGAAAAATGCTGAAGTTGCAGATCCTCTAAACCTGCTCGTTGATAGAAAAGGGAAGGCCTATTCCCAATGCCTTTTTAGTTGAAATTGTGCACTCTCACTGTTTAAATCCTCATTTGGTAGGAAATAATTGTGGGTGCAGTGCTACCTACAATGTTCAAACTACCGGCCATGGAGAGCAGTGTATATTGCAGCAGCAAAGAAAACCCATCAATGAGGTGGGCTAAATATTTGAGAAGGATCTGAAGCCCACACTAACCTTCCTTCTGTGTGCACGTGGGCTAACTAGCTGTGACAACTGCCCTTTTGGCAAGCAGGCCTACCTGCTGCTGTGTGTTAGACACCCTGTTCCTGGCCATGGTTTGTTACCCAGTTTGTGTTTATGTTGCTGGGAATACTTGAGGACATGATTGAACTGTCCAGAAGTGAGGCATTCAGTGTAAGTCCCCTCATCATGAGTTGTTCTACAGTGAGCAGAGAGACAGTCATCCCTCCCCACCACAGGTTTTTTATCCTAAAATAGGGGTGGAGTGTTGTGAAAGGGTGCCTCTCTCTTTCCATAAGCTCAGGGAAAACCTTCAATGCCATCTAAGCCTGTCTACTCTCAGCTTAGCCCCATCAAGTGAGGCTCTGGGAGGACACGCTGCTGATGGGTCCTGATGTGGCACAGGTAAATGGAACGTCACCACCAACCTGCTCTGCTCTCTCCTGAAGGATGTAGGATGCTGGAGGAACTTCAAGTAGCTGTCAGCAGTACATCTCTCCATGGTTGGGTAACAGCTAAAGACGAGCGTCTAAATTAAGAAATGAAGCATCTAAAGCCTTTATTGAACCCATCTCTGTGGGGACTGAAGCTGAGCAGACATATATGTAAGGAAAATATCTAATGTTTTACTTTAATCTTTCAGACAGCTATGGAAACGTTTGTGTTGTGTACTCTTACATATGTGTTTCTTCTATAGGTGCTTTCAGACCCAGGAGATGAGGCCATTGTTTTACCTGAGCACGTGCCATGGGGATACACCATGGGTTCGGTGAGGGATGCTGCTCTCCCAGGACCTCTTGCAGCACTTTGTCTTTGAGATGTTTCATAAGGCAGGGATGAATTCCCCACCTTTGGCCCCATGTGCCACCTCCCACAGTGAGTAAGCAATGCCTCTCTTTCCAGAAAGTGGAAGATACCTGGCACAGTGATGAAATTAATGGGCCAAGGAGCTCTTTTGTTTAAATGAATGCTGGGAGACACAGAAGTAGACTTGATTTTTCACATGGTTAATGTTCCCAATCCTCTTTTTAGTCCTGTCATGGCAACTGTGTACTTTGCAGCTCAAAGTCACATGAATCTCTGCTCAGCAGAAATGTAAATGTTTTGATAAAACTGTTCTTAACAAGTTTAATTCATTTAATCAGCTTGATTAACTGCAGAGCTTTATCGTCTTTAATTGGGAAGGATTTGCTATAAATTAACATTTTTTGTAATTTTATGAAGAATGTGGCAGTGTGCAGGATCTTGCTGCCTTGGCAGTGGCACGGGAGGTGCCTGTCTCTGGCACCCAGCTGTTCCTCTGCAACTTCACATGTTTTAGAGCCCTGGAGACCTTTGGATGCTAAGCCTGCCCACAAGGCCAGGCAGATGCTGGTCAAGGGGCAGGATGGACATGCAGCTGGAAGTGTCTCTACAGATACAATTTCTTTTCTCTTGTGTTTGCATCTCCTAGAGGATTAATCATCCCTTCCAGTAAAAATGGAGCATGCCTCTTCTTCCAACAAATCCCACAGAAAGCAAGCACAGTTGTCCACAACAGCCCTCTCCTTGATTTGGTTCGTAACCAGCCTCCGCCTGCAATGAGATTTCAAAGGCTGGCTGAACAAAATCCCCAGGTTTATGAGTAGAAAGAGGAAAAAAAGGGATGATCAGAAGATCTCATCTTGGGTGCACATTGCAGCTGGTCTTCCCTGTCTTCTATTTAATGTGGCAGACTGACAGGCTGTAAAATATGTCCAGCTGGAAAGAAGATAATTTTGTTTTACTCTATCCAGTCTCATATTTCAGAACTGAATGTCCAGTTGTGTACCTGTGTGAAACCTCCCAGGCCCTGGAGGCGTAATATTAATTTTTTTAAATGGGCAGTTTATTGTCCACATTACGTTTTTCTGTGCCTTTTGCTCAGTATCTCAGACTAGAGAAACAAAGGAGAAATTGGAAACAAATGAGCTATCCCCTTAAATTTAGAGTCTGCCCAAAGCCCTGGAGCAGGCAGAGCATTGACACAGTGTCTGCTCTGGTGGGTTTGCTCTTTGCTTGGCAAGCCCTGTTCTCCCTCGCACTGCTGTGCTGCAGAGCTGCTGTGCAGCAGGTCCCAGGGGCCTTCCCATCAAAATGCATGGGCAGAAAAATATGGTTTTGCATCTCTCCTCAGACAGCTTTGCACTTTTACTCCTGTCTGACTCTGAATTGGAACGGTCCCTGAGAAAACAGTGTATTTCACAAGAAAGGAAGGTTTTTCATCCTTTCCTAGAACTTCCATGGTCCTTCTGCGTGCATGGCTCTCATAGGCCTGTGTGGTGCAAGAGGAGGCATTTCTAACAGCAAACAACTCAGTTCCTCTTTCACCTTTGACATTTCTACATTTTGACATTTGACGCTTTTTTTGCTTTTTTCTTTTTTTTCCACAGACTAAACATTCACATGTCATATCCTGTTCGAGGAGTTGTTTTAATGGATGCGCTGCCAACAAAGACACTTGGATTTAGATGGCTGATCCTTTGCAATTGTAACGGCATTTAATGAAAGGTTTTGTCATTGGAAGGACAAAATATCCTTTATCCAGCTTCAACTTTTGAAAGAAACACCACAAATATTTTTGGATTGGATGTGAAATGTTGTGTAAATTCTGTAATACCAAGGGGGAAAAAATCTGTCCTTTCCTTATTAACAAACTATGTATCAAAACAAGAGTGCTTAAAGCCTAGATAGTTTTATACACAATGAATTTATCAGAGTTTTACATCCCCAATAAGGGGAGTATTTAAATACAGAAGAAATGTGCAAAAATAATTCAGATATGAAACTAAAGAAATATTTGTGTATTTGGTTGGTTTCTTTTTTAAATTAGATTTAGCTTTTCTTTTCAATTCCTCTTCTCTGAAGTTGCTTGCACTTTGAGGCTGTGCATCCTGAGCCCTGGAGGGCTCTGGCAGAAACAAGCAGGGACACAGGAGCCCTGAATGACTCCTGTTGAATTTGGGTATGTCCATTTTTCGAGCCCTAGGGGTCAGACAGGGACCCGACTGGCAGAGATTCAGAGCTGTCCTTCAAAATTATTTCAGTTCGTGGTGCAGCTGCTGCAGCATATATTGGAGGCTGAGAAGACCACAGCTTACTGGTGCAGTCAGAGGAAGTGGCGAAAACCTCCATCAGTGGTCAGGACGCAGCATGGTTTGGGTGGCTTGGAAAAAGAAAGTTTTGTTGCTTGTTATTGGATCCAAGGGCAAAGCAGCGACGTGTTGCTGATTACCGCCTGGGAGAAGTACCAGCTGACTGACGACTTTTAAATTGCTTTTTCATCGTGCTGTGTGAACTGCACATGGGGACTGGGCTGCACTGGAGGCTGTTGCATCACAGATCATGCTTTCAGCAGAGCTTTTCAAAAAAAAAAAAAAAAAGGAAAGTAAACGGTGTTATTTTCAGCCTGAACAGTGAGCAAATTCTCAGTATCTAAATGAGAGCCCTTGAAGTAAGCTCCAGGTGCTGCAGGAAGTGGTGGAGGTGACTCAGTAAATGTCACACTTCCCTCCAAGTCAGTTCTGAAGCGGTGTCCAGAAATAACATTTCATAGACAACTGGCTGTTTGAGATGGCCCTGCTTTTTCATGGAATTCCACACTAGTGCTACCTGGTACCTTCAGGATTTTACACCCCCTTTTTTTGCCATAAATATTGGCCTTTATCTTTCTCTCTTTATTCTTCACTCTAAAGACAGAGATATGACAAGTCCTGTAGGTCTCTCAAAAGAGAGAGCTGGCGTGGGCCTTGCTGTCAGCTGCCCCAGCTAGTGGAGAGGAACAACACTCCTGGAGCCTGGCTGTGGCTGCTTGCGCCTGGGAGAGAGCTCTAAGGAGGTGCAGAGTGGCAGCATGCAGCAAGCTGCACCTCATGCTGGCAGTGAAATCACTCTGGAGCCCCTTGCCTTAGCAAGGGCATGAACTGTCACCTCCTGCTTTCACAATGATGGGGTTTCATATCCCTTCTGGAGCTGCCTGGGCTGCAGGCCAGCCCATCCAACCGCCTTCTCCCTGAGGAGGCCGGGGCTGAGCTGGATGCCCCTGCTGCACCACCTCCACCCCCATGTGCAGACCTTTGCTCAGCTGTGGGGAGAAGCACCTCCCCTGTCACCACAGCCTGTGGGAGCACAGTGTGGGCTGGGAATGGAAATGGGGATGACATGGGATGGCAGGGAAAACTTTGTCCTGTCCCATGGGATCTCAGTGTGCACAGGGTGGGGCTGTCACGGTGCCCACCCTCCTCTGCAGCATTGGTAAGCACATTGTTCTAAACATGTTTCCCCTCCTCCCCCTTCTCAGCCAGCGCCCTCTGTGTCAGGATGCCTTGTCCACCTAAGTTGCTCATACAAGTCCCTAAGCGTTTGGTAAGAGCAGCAACGGGGCTCTTCCACTTCTGTTCCCAGGGCAGATGGATGATCTGGAAGTGCCTGCGTTACTGGCTCAGTTCAGGCTGGGGATGCCCTTTTGAACAAACATCCTGGTTGCTCCCACACGCTCAACTTCTTTTCACCTTGTGGGGTGACCTTGCAATACCTAGGCTGGGTTTCTGGTGGAGGAGACTAAACTGGAAAATGCTCCCCAGAAACACCCTGTCTGCTTCCCAAGCTCAGTTCATTGAGCCAAACTGCAGCTAGTCTGATGCAACCCCTCCTAAAATATGTGCTACATGGGTGTAATATCCTCAGTCCCAAGTGCTTTGCCCTATAGATCTGCTCCTGTTGGACTGCATGACTTGCTCTCACAACCTCAGCCCTTGGGACTGCTGCTGAGGTAAGGGAGCAAACCTGAGCTCTCTTGCTAGTGGCCACAGCCCAAGATTTTTGGGATGTTATAGACTGAAATTGGTACCAGACAACTTTGATACACCAAAGTGTCAACCACAGCAGTATTGGCAGAAACCAGCGGTGACTGGACAAGGCAGATAGGTGGGATGGGAACCACTACAATTGCCCCAAAACAAGTCCTTGGGGTCTTTGTCTTCAGTTCTCTGCTGCAAATGGGAGTGACTACATTTCTGTACCTGACGATGGGGTACGATGGGGATCAGAGGGATCTTGTTGTCCTTGAAGGGCCCAGGGGCACTACGGAGAGGGGCACTACAGAAGCACTTGGGTGGCAGCACCCCCTCAACCAGGTCTCCATGCCATGCCTGTGATCCGCAGACTGGATGCAGAGGTGCAGGAGGCTACACAAAAGGCACAGACGTCATGGGACAGATTTTGTTTCTGAACACTCAAACCTCACAGGTGGTGGTGTTTTTGTCTGCACGTCATTTTAGCCCTGTAAGCACACAAAATGGGGGCTTGCTTTGCTTCTCACTTACACTGAGGGGATTGTGTGTGTCCTCATTATGCATTGTGTTCCTTGCTATAGAAAGCAAGTTTTCAGGGCTTCTGTTATTCTGCTTCAAAAATTCCTACCTTTTTTTTTAATTTAGATGAAGGAACTCTTTGGAGAATGATGTCACCTGAACCTCAAATACTCAGAAGTTTTTGATCATGAGTTTTGGATGGCTTCAGGGTCAGGCTTGGTGATTTACAAAGCGTATACACACACTCTTCAAAACGTGTAAAATACGGAAGCAATTTGTGTATGCTTGGGAGAGGTGCTCACAGGCTTGAAGTTTTGGGGGTTTTTGCTGTGTCTTTACAATTTCGGAGTCTCTGGGGAATTTCACTGTTTCTTTCAAGTAGATGCAAATGGCTTATGCGGAGCACAAGACCTGACCCTTTGAGTGTGGGAGTAGGTAGCTCTGAGAAGTGAGCAGCCCTAAAAGTGGCTTCTTGTGCAGACCCTTCTCAGTTTTCCCTGGGAAGGAGCCAGCACAGAGCACCCTGCCTGCTTCTGAGAGCCCATCCAAGACCACGGCCTTACGATCTCCAAACTGCTGTAATACCAAGGTCACACTTGTACCCTTTCCAAGCAGTGGTGGCAGCTGTAGTCATGGGAAGACAAACAGCTGAGTTGGCAGGCTTGGCAGCCCCGGAGTGGTGGGGCAGGCTGTGCCTCTCTGACCTTTACAGTGGGGTCAGCCCTTCGAGCTGGCCAGCTCAGCTCCCCCTCTGCTGTGGCTGCTGGGGGGGTAGAAACAAAATGTCCAGGCAGATTTCCCTGAAAAGGTCAAAGTGGTGCAGCTCGGTGGTGTTAGCACAAGGGGATTTAAGCTTCATTCGTGGGACAACAGCTGTGAGCTCACCCTGGACCCTGGTATTGGCTGGGGGGGGACCCCAACTGCTGCTCACCCCAGCGTTGGTATTTTTGGGTCTGGAGGGACACCCTGGCCTTGCACACAGCTTGTTGGGGGCCTGGCAGCCGCAGTTTCCTGCCTGCCAGTGCAGGGGGTGATTCAGAGCTGCTTGGCAGGGCAGTACAGGGGACAAGCTCAAAATGCCCCTCAGTAGGCAGGCACAGGGGTGGGAGCAGGGCTGGGCTGGCACAATAGCACGAGCCCAGGACATGCTATGGGAAGCGGTGCAGGACCAGCTGTCCTTGCACTGGCTCACTGTTTACATCAATCCCCCCAAAACCCAGGGAGCACTTGCATGTGCTGGCCCCCACCAGGTGGCTGTGAACCATCCGCAAGCATTTCTGCTGGACATGAGCGGAGCTGTGGATGGTGGGCGATGTGGCTGTGCCTGCTGCCCCCCTTACAGGTGCAAGGCTACTTAAGCAGCACCTTGCATAGTTTCTCAAAGGGAAGGATTGGGCAATACAGAAAAGGGGAAATGCAATTTTTTTTATTTTTTTTTATGCTAGGGAAGCCACGGGCTTACGAAGTCACCATTCATTTTAGCAGCCAGAGCAGCTGCACACAGCAGATTTGGTGACCGGACGCTGCGGTCTGGTTGTGTGTGTAGTTGATGCAAAGCTTGGAAAATAATAAACACAAGATTCCCCGAGCAGGGCACGTCTGTTATTGCGTGCACACTGTAATTCAGGAACTAGCAGATGTCTGAGCTTTTTGCCCAGCCTGACAGAGACATAAGAAGGGAACTGGTTCAGGGTTTGTGCACAGCTGCGCTGGTCAGATGACTCTATCAGCTGAACCTGCCTCCGAATCAGGCCTGATTTATCATAGCAGGGACTCTGACCTTTGTCTGGTCACAAAAATACCATCTTGGAAAGCTATCTGAAGGCTTTGTAAAGAAGGAGAGTGATGATAATAATAGTTCAGGGGCGTCCCTGTAGAGGACTCTGCCTGCCGGCTGTGATGCACAGCCTTCTCCCTCTGCGTGTCTCTCACCAGGCCTAGTGAGAGGCAATAAAAAAGGTGTTTTCCAGGGGCTTGTCTCATGGGATGGTTAACATTTTTGCTTTCATTTGTCTGGAGGTAATGGGGCATTGCTTTGCCTGGTTGTCTTGTTCCCACCTTCAGTGGGACCTGAAGTGCACCTTCAGGTCTACCTTCCGCCTTGCCTGCAGTGTGAGTGGCTCAGGCCCATGATCAGCCCATGGCTGTTTGGTGGCCAGAGTGACACGAGCTGGCAGCTGCCTTTGATCCTGGGCCACAAAACCAGTATGCATCAACAACCTCAGCCCAAGCTGAGCAGGCTGGGCGATGTTTCTTACCATCAGGACCACCTTGCTTGGGACTTAAAACCTGGGCTCAAGCTCTGATCTCATGTGGCAGGGTGGCCAAAGGCTGTCTGAAGATAGCTCTGCAGGTCAGTGTGGCCTGGGCTTGACCACATCTCCAAATATAGCTGAAAAAGAGAACTGGAGAAACCTGTGGATTTCCTTTCAACCTCATCTGGGGAGGCTGGGCACACTGTGCTGCAGGCTGTTGTGGCCACAACTGAGTTGTTAAAATGCTCAGTCAGAGAGCCCAAAGCTGTTTAGGTAGGGCTCTGGGGTGCCTTTCCTGCTCTTTGGTGAGACCTTGAAAGAAAGCAGACTGCGCCTTTTGGGTGAGAAAACAGGAGAGCGTTTTCTTTAAAATGAAAGTGCTGCTTAGCAGAGTATTCACCAGTGTTCCTTTTTTTTCAACGTCCAGAGGGTAGTTGTCTTTGCCTAATGTGTAAAGCAATAGGGACTTACCATTTGCAGGAAGACGGGAGCATAGGTTGGTGGCTAAAACTCAGGAATGGCAACTTGGAGATATGAGCTCCATTAACCCCCAGGCACTGCCACGCTGAGGCGTAATTACGGATAGCTATTAATTCCTTCCATTTTTTTTTTCTCCAAAACATCCTAATGAAAGTTGCAAATGAATCCTGAAAGACACTGTTGTCAAAGGGACCTCATCAGGCAACTCTGCAGAAAAGGCAAACGTTGTGCAACATGTACTTGTAAAAATCTGTGACTCGTTCCCCGGAGGCAGGCACACAAGGACTGCGGTGTTTGCAGCAAAGCCCATCTGTAGCTGTGGCCCTGAGGGAAATACAGCTACTCCTGCCAAAAATTACTTGGTTCAAGACCTTTTCCTCAACCTTTACAGCATGTTAGGTTTCAGACCTTAACGACAAGCAGCAAAAATGCCTCTCAGAGCAGCAGGCAGAATGCTACCAAGTTTCATGGGTGACCATAGCAAAATCAGATCAGGATATGGAAGGACAAGAAGACTGTGCCAGTTGGTGATCACATAATTTGTTTGCAGTGATTCATGGTCTTCAACTTTCACAAATTCTCCTCAGCCTCCTGCACAAGGATGTACTGTCTGTTTCTACAGTGTTCTGTGGACCAACTGTGTCTCTTGGCTTTCCTGGACAGTACTCTTCTTCCTCATCTGTTCCGGTGATCCTGCAACTTGACAATGCCTGCAGTATAATTTCATTAATCCATCAGATTTTTAATGCTTCAGCAATATTTACTTAAGTCCTGTGGCCACACTTAGGAAAAAATTGCTCTTTTTATCAAGAGGAGCCAAATGGAATGGGTGTTTCATGAAAGCAGCAAAAGTTTGGGAAGAGGGGAAAAGTCAACTGAGTGCAAACACTGATCAAAGCTGTTCCCTTGCTCAAAACAAATACTAAGAAGACTTGCTCAGTGGGTCATGATGAGCTCATTCAGTCCACTCAATTACTGGAAAAATCTTCCACTTTGAGGAGTATGCGTGCATCTGTGTTGAGTCAGAACCTGGCACAGCAGCTTCAGTACACATTTTTGTTATAAAAAAGTCCCCTTTGTCTTTTGCAACCCTAAAAAAATTCTGGCCCAAACACTTTCTATGTTTCACATTTTCGACACGGAAAATGTAGGCACTGTAGTGTTATGTTTCAGTGGGAAGGTGATGTCTTCAGACCCAGGTTAGGTCTGTTTTCCTACCTGCAGCATCTCAGTGTTGTGCATCCTTTTATTTGCTGTCCAACCGCCTTTTATTCCATATACAATTAGCACTGTATGAAAAGGCTGCAAGCACATATGATTGTACACAGAAATCACATTTCGAAAAGTGTGCTGAAAGCATAGCAGAATTTTTCTGCTGAACTTATTGGCATATTTTCAATGCAAAGCTGGCAGCTATTGTATAATGCCTCCAGCCCACAGTACAGGGGCCTCAGAGAAAATGATGTGTTCAGTGAGACTGAGAAAACACAGTCACAGACACCACAGAGCTATACTGGGACAGGCACAGCAGTTGCAGGGAGGGGTCATGATCAAATGCGCTATTTCAAGCAAAATCTGAGATGAGGATGTGTTCTTAACTGCAGGAAGAGAGTGGTCTTGATCAGGATGGTTAATCATGCTATATGAAGAGAAATACATGCTGTAAATCCTCATGATTTCTGTTTCCAACAGCTTTTTTCCTGCTCTGAAATGACTTGCATGTAATTTGGTGCTGCGCATTTGCAACATAGTAGCATCTGCGTTCTGGCTTTGTTGATGGAAAGCTGGAGTTTCTCCGGGTGGTACGAGCCATGCTTCTGTAATAGCGTTAACCTCCATGTGTCTCTTTTTGGGAGACAGGCAGAGAGAGAGAAAGAGAGGGAAAAAAAATGTCCTGCTGACGTCAATGAAGACCACACTGTGCTGGATAATATTACTGTGTACCTCAACCGCCCACTCCCTTTAATTTACTAGAAACTAAGCAAGCTGTTTTGAAACCCATCGCTTCCAGCGTGTTTGCACTGTTCTCCCTCGACCAAAGGCTATTAATTGCCAGGAGCTTGAAAGCTACCTGATTCCTTGTTCAAAGCACTGAGACAGAGGGGATTTCCATGAGTAATAATTTCAGTCTGTGCCTGTGCAGCGCACCGTAGGCTAGAGTAAATTGATCCAGCTGCTTGCAAGACTAGATGGAAAAGTGCCCGGGGGGCTGGGAGAACATCACCAGATGGAGTTGGATGCTGTTGTCATCACGTGGGGCTCCCAGCTGCTGGGCATGCTCGGGCTTGACTTCCACCATGAGCAGGGAGGCTCAGCCTTCCTGTCTGTGCTGACTTGCAATGCGAGGCAAATTTGCCAGCACATGTTGCAATGTCTTCTCGTGTAATAAAAAGGATAATTTTAGATTAGCCATAACTGGCTTTTTTTTCCCCCCTCTCTCTTTTCTTCCCTGCTCAACGTCCTCACTCCACTGACCCCAGTATTTTGTGTGTGTATTTTGCTCAGCAGCAATCTTCTCTGTGACAGAGACCATAAAAGCTTCCGAGAGGCCAACTACTTATACAAATAATAAAAACTGGCAGGATTAACCTGTAACCCAAGGCGATGAAAATACAGATTCCACTAGCCAGATGGCAGAGTTCAAAGATCCACTCACTTCCTGGTGGAGGTTGCACAAGTTATTTTTTATTCTTGTTAAAAAGAAATAAGAAGTGAAAATATAGCAATAAAATGTGTGCTGCTTGCTTCTCTGGTTTTAATCACATTTACTTTATACCTTTATGTTTCGTTATTCGAGATGTTCAGAAATACATTCTCTCTCCCTTCTGGAGCTGTTTACATCCTGCTTGTTTTTTTTTGGTTTGGGTTTTTTGTTGTTGCTGTTGTTATTTTCCTGGGGTGTTTGTATGCTCAATTCAGTTTAATCTATTGGAAGAAGAGCATTACATAGGAGGAAGTAATTAACATAGTAGGAATGCAATTCTCTTATTTTTTTTTAATGCGCAATTTAATTAGAGTTGCAGGGAAAAGAGACAGCACCCTGGATTTGATGGCCACGTCTTTGCAGGAAAGCCCAGGGCTGGCAGCATGACAGCAGCCGCCCAGTGCAAGCTGGGCAAGAGCCAGGTGTGCTCAGAAGGTCTGAGGGCTGCCTGAGCCTGAGCTC
Organism: Oxyruncus cristatus; assembly: GCA_013399855.1. Taxonomy (NCBI): domain Eukaryota; kingdom Metazoa; phylum Chordata; class Aves; order Passeriformes; family Cotingidae; genus Oxyruncus; species Oxyruncus cristatus. The sequence goes on from VXAY01004260.1 coordinate 1,000,669, forward strand.
TCTGGTGAGTTCATGGAGGGAGAGATCCATGTTGCAAACGAGGTGCTAAGCCATTAACTAGGTGGCCAGAGCAAGGGCTGCACCCCTGTGGTGGGACGGGCAGCAGGGAAAGACATCCCCCCAGATGCTAGCACTGCACACTGAGGATAAGAAATGGGGAGCAGAGGCTTTCCCTCCCTACTGCGGAGCAGCTAGCTTGGCAGGAGAAAGTAATTTTACATTTCCCATGTCCTTCTACACAGGAGCATTTAAGTGGCACATGGTTTATCCAGGGAGTGGCAGGAGCAGAGCTAGGGCCGTGATGCCCCACCCATGCTGCATGCCCCATGCCCCACGCTCCTGTGGCAGGGCTGGCCAAGCAGCACTTCTCACAAACAGCAAACCCACTCTGCCTCTTTACCTTCCCATTAGTCCCTACTGACAAAACCAACACATGCAGGCAGTGTTGCAGCAAGGGAACCTTACCACATCCCTACCGAATTGGCAGTAGTGAATTTACTGGAGGGAGAGGATAAGGGCATGTTAATCTGAGAGCAGCTCTTGGTTCTTCTTTCCCTGGGCCGGGTCCTGCAGCTTTCTTCACCAGCCAAGCATGAGCTGTGAGAGGGAAGGCTGTGAAGTGTGAGGTTTGGATAAGCTCCTGTGTGCCCAGCTATCGTGCAGTTGTCATGAAGTGTACACAGAGCTAAACTGCTCGGCCAGCAGATTGCAGAAGTGGGAGTGGAAGAATAAACTTCATGGGTTGTTTTTGTGGTGGTTTGTCCTCCCTCACCTGCAGGGCCACTGATAAACACAGGATTTGAGCTGGTGGCAGGGATTTGGAGCAGGCTGCAGGTACCCTTTAGGAGAGCAGCACTGGGAGTTCCAGGCAGGGAGTTTATGATTAATTTTGCAGGCATTTATTGTGCAATGCGAGATGGCCACTGGCCAGCTCAGAAGTTAAGCCAGAAGATGACTGTCAAATGAAACTGTTACGTTTGGCAGATCTTTCCAAAGCTGCTGTGCAAAACAGGCATAGTGAAGCTGATTTCTGGATTTTCCAGACCCTCTGGACGGCATGTTCTTGCAGAGCAGGCTTCTTCATTTTCCACATTTTGGCTTAAGAACGTGTTTGGCTCGCAGGCTGCATGGATTTTAGGTCAGGGTTTGTTGTACAGGCAGCCCTCTCCATGCCCTAACATTTACCTGCAAACCTCTCTTTCTGGTAATTCCTCGTTTAACAAACTTGCAAGGAACCAGTTCTACTTCACTTGGCTTTCTGAAAATAAAACTGTGTTTTCTTTGAAAAGCCTTTTTAGCCCAGATGAAGGGGGGGAGGAGATGAAAAAGCTGGTGGTGCGAAACGAGCTCTGCCCGTGCAAGCAGATTGCGATAGAAATTTCCCCCTTGTGTGGCTTACCCTGAGCTAAGGTCAGTCAGTTAACTCTGTTTGGACACCGTCTGGCATGAATACTTCAACGATAAAGCTTAATGTGTAACCCAGGGCTTTTTTTTTCTTCTGTGTCAGCAGTTGGCAGGAAGATACTGTAAATAAGGCTCCCTATGAGTAAATAGATATGTGTGGAGAGGGGAGGGGAGCACCGCAGTAAGCAGTTTTGAAATTCATGCCAGCGTTGCTCCAAGTGATAAGGTTATTTGAGTAACCTGCAAACCATACGGATGCACAGGTTTCAAAAACAGGAAAGCGTCTTGTTTAAAAAACTTCTGAGGCAACCCGAAGGCTTAGAAAAGAAACTGGCTGTGCGGTTAAGTGATTGTACTTCCTTGTTGGTATCAGGATTGAGGCGGTGCAAGGCCTGTCGGGATGGGGGTGGGGCAGATGGTGAAGGGGCAGCTGTGGTGGCCATGCTCACATCCAACCGCGGGGCTTTTTGGAGAGCTGAGAAATCTCAAAGCTTCCCTACTCATTTCCTCTTTGGGTGAGCTGGGAGCGTTTTTTCTCACTCTCCTTTTCAGTAATGTAATAAGAAAGAAGTAAATGATCCAAGCAGTCTGACATCCTCAGAGGATGCTCTGTGTCTGAGCTCACCCTGTCCCTTCTCCCAGCAGACATGGCTCTGCTGTGGGCTGTGCCGGGCTGGCTGGTGCCGAGCCTGGCTCCTGACATTGCCAGCCCGGTGCCCAAACAAGGAGGCCTTTGGGAGGGCAGGGCTTTCTGTGGGGTTTAAACATGGATGTGCAGAATTTGCTGATGCTTTTGGAAAGTCTGATGGCTACGTTTCTCCATAAATAAACCAAAGCCATGTACTTTCTGTTTGACCTTTGCTTTTGGATTAAGAAAATCAGGCCACAAGGTCTGAAGTTTAGTTTGTACAGGAGAGGGAAAAGCATTTGCCTGGGCACACGTGGCTGCTGGTGCACACGTGTCTTGCTGAACACAGTGCGACCGTTGCTTGCACTGGCAGCACACTCCTCAGGGATTTACAGAGCTGGTACCTAGAAAACACAAGTCTTTCTCACCTGAAATGACATAGCTGACATAGTTCCAGCACACTCTGTTATTAGTTATTGAACAGGTCTCAGTGGACAAAGTTGGGACACAGGCTTTATCTTTCCCAGCATCTCTGGTTTCCAGTGGAGGTCATGCTTCTCCCTGTTGTATTTGGGTATGTCCGTTTTTCGAGCCCTAGGGGTCAGACAGGGACCCGACTGGGTCCCTTTCCAGAGGGATGGCTCTTCTCTTCCTGGAAGCAGAGGGAATATTCCAATCCCAACCTGGCTTCCCCTCCCTACCTGCATTACCTTCAAGAATGTTCACCTCATCTAGTTTCCTCACCAGTGGCAGCTTCAGTGCTGGCCACAGCAGAGCTACAGCAGAGATGGCTTTGGTCCTTCAGGTCCCGTGTTTCAATTGCTCTTCAACTGAAATGTCAATGCTTCTCAGTCACTTAGAGCAAAGAAAATGTTTGAAAAACTTCAGGAAATTAATTTAACTAAACTTGGAGAAATTCGCTTTTTTGGCTAGAAATTCAAGCTCCAGACAACATGGTGGACTTTCACCAACTCAACTTTTTCCTTGGTCCTAGAAGCAAGCAACGAAAAGGGAGGGAAAAATGCCCCTTAGATTTAATTGTGAGTTTTTTGTAAGCCTTATAAATCCTGCCCAAATCACGTCATCAGGCTACAGGGAAACTGAAACCTTGCCCAAGGCAGGAGCCAGCAGGGCTGTTCAAACCAGAAGGGTCACATTCAGGGACAAGTTCAATGCACTGCAGTCTTGTTTTGAATGGGAATGTGCTCGTCTGCATATGTATGTGAGAGAGGCACCTGGGTGCCGTTTTCCTCTCTGTATGTCAGAAAAGCTGCAAAAGGAAGAGTGGCATGAGTGGAGGCAAGACAGACATCCTTGTGGCCGCCCCCCCAAGAGCCTTTCAAGTGTTTTTCCTCCTGTGCTGCAGCAAGGGGGAGCAGGAAGGGCGGGACAGAGACTCACACCAAACTGGCCCATCCAAGGACTTTATTTTTTCCTTTGGGCATCAGACAGACAGAGAGAGGAGGATTTAAAAAAAGGGGTTTTCTTACTGTTCTCTCTTGTGGCACTCTGATATAATTTTTTTTGCATGTAACTCCCAGCCAGAAAGACAAAAATGAGTTTCAGCTTGGAGGCTGAGCTTCCTTGGTATCTTTGGTGCTGTCCCTCAGTCCCATGTGTGGGGTGGGTGATGCCCAGCTGAGAGATCAGCAGCATCTCACCAGAGTGAAACCAGAGTGAAACGTCACTATTCGTATTTAATGGCAGGGGGTGTGCATGATAGGTCCTGCAAGGTTTCAGCAAGCACATTTTTTGGATTTTCAGTGAAGCAGGGCTTGGCCTGAAGCAGTGGCTGGCATTGTGCAGGGGCACAATTGCCTGCCCGTGAAACAGGGGCACCACGTAGACCCCACTGTGTACTTCCTTTCACCTCAGCAGCTGGCAGCCCCCTGTCCCTCTGGAAGGGATACAGCTAACAGCGTCAGAATCTGCTGGGGGCTGAGCTATCCCCAGCAGTGTTTAGTCACCCATCTACAGACTGCAGCAGAAGCTGAAAATGTTTGCTTGGTTTTATTTGGCTTTTTTCCCCACCTCATGCAGTAAAATACATTTAAAAGCACAAAGGGATAAGGCCCCCTCCTGCCAAGCATCAAGCCGAGCCCCATCCACTCTGAAAACTTCCACACCCTGACCTTTGCCTGCACTTGGGCTTTTTTCAGACTCACCATTATTTTGGCCACATTTGTGCTTTGGAGGAATGCAGGTGTTTCCTCTGTTCCCACCAACGTGCCCATGCTCTGGTTTCTGAAAGGTTGGGGAGGCTGCTCGTGCGTGTCCTGTCGCGTTCAAGAAGGCATTTGAGGAAAATGTGGATGCAGTTCAGGCGTATGACCAGGGAAACGAAGCATTTGCATGCACTTGCATGTAAGTGTAATTTAGGCGGGCAGTGTGCCGAGCTTGCTTGAAAAACTGGCTCATGTTTTTCCTTTTTCGGGTTGTTTTGTTTTTTTCTTTTAAGTTAAGGAAAGGCAAACAACTTGTTCCTCCATTTGATCTGTAATAACCTGAGCTAGTTCCCTTGGAAAGCTTACTTATTCTCCTTGGCTGCTGAAGTGGATGCCACATTTTGAGCATCCTGAGAAGAGACGGTGTGCTTATGGGGTTCTTTGTTGCTGAAGCTTTTGTTGGACGATTATGAGATTCATTTATATAGCTGTTTATGTATTAAAATTGTTGGGTTGCCTGGAGCTACGGATAAGTGCTCCTTGTTTGACATATCTCTAAATAAATATAGAGGCACATTATTAATGGATACAGCTTTAAAAGCAAACACCCAGAGAAACACTTAAAATAAGGGGAGGAAAAACTAAGGTTACATCATGCTGCTAGAAGCCAATTGCTTTGTTTTCTAAAATGTTTCTCTGTAGAACACAGATGATTTCTTGACTCATTCAGTGTTTGAGCATCCAAAAAGTCTTATGGTCATTCCAAAATTCTTTCAGCAGCATCCCACGTGGCATTGACAGACAGTTACAGTATTTTGCTGTCCCGTATATCCTTTTCCCCTGATGGACTCATGTTTTTTGTATTTTTGGAGATCTGTGTCCCTGCTGAGGGAGGAATCAGCATTCTGGGGCTACATAACTTTGCAGTTTGAAGAAGAGTGCCTGGCCCTGGGCTTCTACATGTGAGTGAATGCAAGTGATGGGTGAACACCATGGGTCGCCGGGAGAAGGTGGTAGCCTACTGGTAGCCTACTGCTCCTGCTGTCATGCGGCCGATCCTTTAGCTGCTGAGCTATGGCCGGCACAAGGAAGCACCTCTTAAATGCACAGCTGGTCCCCTAACTGGCAGTTATGAACTGACCTGTGCACTCTCTGACAGCCCTGCTGCACCCCTTCTCTGGAGAGCAATGTTCCTGCTTCGTCCTCCTCCTCCTCCCCAGCTCACTCAGGCTTGGAGCCAGAAGCTCCCACCTGGCTCTCACTGATGGCCCTGCTGTTTGCTCCTCAGCACTACCAGGAACTGGTTGTTGTTTGTTTTGGATCTGCAGGGCGCAGATTCAAGCAGGGCTGTGACTGAGGACAGGTTGTCCTGCCTCTGCACAGGGAGCTGAACCAAGGGTTCAGAACTGCAGGTCAGGTTGAGAGCTGACAGCTGGCATCCCTCTGTTCTCACTGCAGACAAATCGATGCTTTTGCTGCCATTTGCACCCTGGGCCAACAACCTGCAGTTTTGGATAAAGAATCCATCACCATCTGCCTATTCCAGGAGCCAGCCACCTCTCTGCTCAGACCTCCATGCTCAGCAGAACCCATGTGATGACTTTTGGGACATGGGACTGAGAAATGCTAGCCCATCTTCCTTGCAAAGCTGCAACATTCCAAGGGCTGCAGGTGTATCCTGCCTTGGCAAGTCAGATGGCTGAATCTCTACACTCACCTCAGTGACACTGTTCCACCAGCAAAATCCTGCAGGACAAACCTGGCTGTAGGCTGTAGATTTTGGGGGCACAGCCTAGCATTCCATGGCATGCCTTCTGTGCCCCAGGAGCAGGCTGGGACCCTGAACCCTCCCATGGAACGAAGAGTCGGAGCACAGCTGGGCGCAGTGGTGCTAATGCTGGCCCAAGGGGGCCGTATGGCTTGATAAGAGCCCTCTTGCTCTTCGCTAGCTTAGGTCTTGGTCGTTACTGCTCACCCAATTAAAAATAAATGCACTGTGCTTTGAAAACCACTGAACGAGCAGCTTGGCCAGGTTGGGCATGCGGGAGGTGTGTTAGCTATTTAAGCTCTCAGAGGGGATGGTGAGGCTCCTGGAAGCTCCTCTGGCTCCTGCCTGGGACACACAAGTCCCCAGGCTGAGGGCTGGTGGCTCTCTGGAGGGTGGAAGCAGAGCAGACCTTGTTATTACCTGCTTAACTGGCCCCTTCAAGTGGCTCACCTATTTCCTATGCGGTTGTTTGTACAGCGATCTCATCTGTAGGTGGGTGAATTGTTCTCTTCCTCGCCTGGCACTGCTCCTGTGGGCTAGGAGGGATTTGGCTGGGGCGCTCCTGTTTGTTTGCTCTAGGGAAGCGGTGTGCATTCACCTTCCATGTGGAGGGTGCAGGCACAGCAGCCTCTGAACCCCAGAGCAGGCGCTTTCAGAGCCAGGTGTTAGCAAGGGCTCCTCAGACTGCAGCTGTCTTCTGGAAGTGCATCCCTTGGCACCACCTGGGATGCTGCCACAGGCAGGGATAGTGCCCCAGTCCACTCCTTTGCTCCATGAATAGCCTCCCTGAGAGGCGGAGCCTTGGGGCTCTGTGGTTGCAGGAAAGCCAGCCAGGCACGGGCACCCACCCTGCCAGCAGCCCTGGGTGTGGTGTCTCTGCTGTGCTGCAGCAAAGTCGCAGTCCCTGCTCCTGCCACCCTTGCAGCAGCGATGTGGTGTCCAAGCAGCAGCTTCTCCCTGTGGGGACCATGCACAGAGGTGCCAGACACAGCAGAAGGGAAAGAAGGGAAGACTGAAGGAATGCGAAAGGTTTATCAAGAAGTGCAGCCCAGATACAGTGCCATCGTTGCCCCAAACTTCTACCTCCTTTCACTTGCCTGTGTTATGGGGATGTGGTGGGATGGCAAAGGGGGACTGGACTGGGCTCTCGTGGGCTGTACAGGAGATGTGTGTGTGCCAGTCGGCCTCTGCTCAGCTGCTGCTCGGACTCTGAAAAGCTGTGAGCCTGAGAGGAGGGCAGGACACCTCTGGTGGCACTCTGCCATCAGAACGAGAGCACCCATGGGACCTCTGACCTCTAACCAGCATCCTGGCCCGGCTTCAGGGACTTTTGCAATCCCCCACCTCCCACCAGCTAGAATTCTGTTGTCCCAAATGACTCCTACCCTCTTCAGTGAACAGCCCTCTGTCAACCTGTGGGATGACTCTCCCAAGAATAGTGAACAGAGCTAGCTTTCATCCATGTGCTGTTAAACATTAGCTGCATCCCTCTCAGCAGGCAGCCACTTTCCACCTTCTGTGCTGTGCTCTTTGCCACGCGTGCCGGCGTGCTTTCGGTATGAAGCGCTCGCTCCTTATCCTCCTCAAATGGGCAAGCAAACCTGCGTGGTATCAAGATGAATGTGTTGAACTTCTGGTTAACTTGCAGGCTTTCACTACACGGCAGAGCTTTGGAAAGTGATGAAGGAGACAGAAGTGTTGGAAAATATGGAGAGAGAATAAAAGGGCAGACTGGGGCAATCAAATTCCAGCCAAAAAAAATCTCCAAAGCAGCACACCAGAGATGGATAAAGAATTGCCAGTGAATCAGGGGAAGGAATGGCAGCATTGTCTCATGTTTAAACAGAGAATCTGTAATGGAAGAAGATGAAGTGCCAGGGAACAAATATCCCTCTGCAGCAATTGTTTGATCCCTCCCCCTCCAAAAAAGCAAGTTGCTGCTGGCTAGCTAACAAGTTAAAAAATCCAGTCCAAAACCTAGTCTAGTCTCTTGTGCCAATAAGCGCATCTGTCGGTGTGTCAGTGTTGATCCTCCTTCAGTACATGCCACATGCTCATGTCTTTACACAAGATGGGCTGGAAGGGCCATTAACTAGATTAGAAATTCTAAGGCACAATTAAAAACCATGCTGCTGCTTTGCTTTAATCTTCTCTCCTCTAGCTTCCAGGCTTGTTTTTTCCCTGGCCTGACACAGTCCTAAATTGTTTGGTGGTTGTAGGGTATCATTACGCAATGCAGGATGGTTTCTAAAGTGTGTAACATCATCCACTACCTTGGCAGCAACAGACAGGTCCACGAGGCTCTCCAAAAAAGCAGTAACCCCACCAACTGGCAGAACAATAGCTGCATTTACTGCCTTGTGGGGGGAAAAGACTTGGGCATTGAAACTGTGCAACCAAGGAGCAAAATGTGCAGTTTGCTCTCCAGAGTTTCCCAGAAAAAACAGTACAAGGAAAGGAAACGTTTGGTATATTTGTTAAAAATTCAGCTGTACATCTGTAGACCTATGGCAGTTGGTGGTACATGGGAAGGAGGGAGGCTGAAAGGTTACTGGCTCTCAGTGGTGCTCAGTGAGGCAGGACCCCTGCCATAGCAGCCTAGAGGAAGGGCCCTGTGCCAGCAGCCAGAACGGCTGCATCTCCCGCATTTCCATGCAAACCGTTTCTCCAGGGAGAGATTCGGTGCTGCAAATAACACCCTGGTGCACACTCCTGCAAGAGGGGTATTGCTTTTGTTCCTGCTGCTCTCTCTGAGCAGCCAGGGTGGAGACATGGACTCTTCCCATCCTACTCGGAGCCAGGGAGCTCGGGCAGTGCCTGCCCTGCAGCTTCAAGGCACAGAGCAGCTCTCCACACCTGGCTGGTTCCTGTGCCCCAAGGGCAAGGAGAGCCCAGGAGAAGCAGTACAATTTGGAGCATTTCTGACCTCCTAAGCAATATCTGCTAACATAGGGTGGATTACAGCCTGTTTTCTGAAACAGGGAATTGCTGCTTAATTGCTACTGCATTGTACAAATGCAGTGGGAATTTTACATAGGACATATTTTAAAATTTCTCTTTTTTTTTTTTTTTTTTGTTCTTTGGGTGTTTTCCTCATGCAGAACTGCATTTATTACTATTATTAATGGCCTCACCGGTCCTTGTGGTAGTTCTGGGTCTTTATAGTTACTGTCATTATACAATATTAAAGGTACAGACCAAATCCTGGCCTACCTGCATTACAAACAGTAGAATTCAGGGATTCAATTTTTCACAGGTTTGGGCATCAGGGTTTTTTTTTTTTGCATTCTGTCCTGTCTTTATTGTGCTGAAAATCTTTCATCACAACTGCCTATATAATATAGCAGGAAAACACTTCCCTGCTATAGAAAATTAAAGACATTATAATTTCCCCACTGGGATTTTAGAAATGAATGCTGTAGTGTCCTACTATTTCTATAGGACCCTATTTGCTTATCCTTTTTACATGCTACAGGATTTTTCCATATGGTTACATTTAGGATGCATTATGAAGGCCTTTCATCTTCATCTGAAGCATAGGATGAAATATGGGTCATGGCTAGAATGAAGCAGTAAGGCTTTGTGATCTGGTAGTCTGCTGCATCTGATATGGCAAACCCTATGCTGCTAGGAAAGCCACCGTCCTTTTGGGAACTAAATGGCTTGGCGGGGTTGCTTTAAAATTGCAGCTACACCTTTTTGATACTTTTTTGGATGAAAGAACAAGATCTTTCACTCTCCTGGAGTGCCAGCCAGGTTTAAAATTAATATCAACCGACGCTGAAAAGGGAAGGAAATGAAAGAAGCATTTCTTCCCCAGTAACAGCCCTGCTTTCCTGCCTTTTCCGTACACACATAGACGTCTGTCAGTTTTGGCACCAGAAAACATTAAAAATAAGAAGTTTTTTAAATACCGGGAATTCTTCTGCGTTTTTAAATGTCGCCCAACAGGAATGCAGAGACTGTAAAACGGACAAAAGAGAATTGAGCCAGTCAATGCTTCTGCAAAGAGCTTATTCCCGCCTAACAAAACATCTGAAATATCCCGTGTTTTTGGAGAAGGCTAGAACAAGGTGAAAGGCACTGCCTCCTGTGCCCTGGAGCCTGGAAGTTGAGAAGAAACTCAGGGCTAAGGAACAGGATTGAGTTTCCCACTGTCCCAAATTCACTCCAGCTCCTTAGCAGATTCCAGGTGTCTGGGATGGCTGATGTGAGATGCCTGTGGCGTCTTTTGCTAGAAATACTGAGTACCTATCCTAGACGCTGATTTGGAGCACGATAAACTGTGGCAAATCAGGCTCTTGGCACACAGAATACAGATGTTTGAAATAGCAGAGAGTCTCTCAAGAGATATTTTCCCCAGCTGTGAAAGGGGGAAATAGCTATATTGCAAGAGAGGAGGTTAAATCGTGGAGTTTTTTTAAACTGCTGTGAAGCTTTGGAGAGGAAGCCATTATAGCGGTACAAATTGCTCTTTATTTTTTATTTTATCTATTGCCTCATTTTCAAATAATGAAATTCTGAACGTACCTCCTTGCTAGCTCCTGAAAAATAAGGGCATGTGGGAGGATTCTTAATGACGCTAATAAACCCAGCTGAACACTTTGCCAACAGGTTTTTTTATTGCAAAAATACCGTTTTATTAATACAAATGGTCTTTATAGGATTGCACTTGTTGTGACACAGGCTTTGTTTAGAAAAATATACAGACCAAATTACTTTGTTCAAAATGTTCCCTTTTTATCTGGTTGGAATGGAGCACTTCATTTCAGAATTTCATTTTGTAATGACTTTTTGTTTTGTTTTGTTTGGACAGTCTAATTTATATGCCATAATAAAAATATAAAGAATTGAAGTCATGTGATTTTAATGAAAGTGCAGTGTATTAACATGGGATAGTTTTATGTGAGTGGAAACTTCAATTAGTGGGAAAAATGCCAATATACTTGTGGTCAACTCTGTAGCCTTGCTGCCCTTACTTAGGGAAGAGATGGAAAACTTGATGGAGTGTCCAGAACAGCCATCTTTCCTTCTTCTGTTCAATCCTTCTTGTTATTAACACCTTTCTTGGCTGAAAGGTAGCATGATTTCGACTGCAGGGTATTTTCTTCAGGCTGCAGTTGATAGCTTTTTCCCCTTCTCTCGGTTGTGTGGAGATTGTGGCCATGTGTGACAGGGGGATCATTCACCCATTCAGCCGGCAGTGGAGTTGGGGGGTGAATATCCATCCCTTTTGCTGCTCCCTGCCACTGACCTTCTCCTGCCCTGCCATGCTGAGCTCAAGGGTGCTCTGCATTTGGATCTACACATGCTGTTAGGTCTGGGGAGTGCTGTAGGTGACCACTGGTCATTTTCTTCCTACCATCCCCTTCGGTAGTATGGTGCTGGTGAGATAAATAAATTTCCAGGCTTCTTAGGGGGTTTTGCCTGCTGATGTGCCATTTGGTTTCACTGGTTGCTGCCTCTGACTAAAGATGCTAAATCGTGATGTACAGTGAGTCCCATGAAGGACAAGGAATGCTGCTGTCTTATTTTAGGGAAGAGGGATGTGGAAACATCTGACCTTGGCAGTCACCAGGAATGGAGCAGGAAAAGGAACAAGAAAAGTGGGCCCTAAATTCTGTTAATGGACAGGCACTGGAGGTGATGTGATGCTCTGAGCAGTCAGAGCCCAAGCAGAGCCCCACGCACAATACATGGTGTACTCTCACTGCTGAAACCACCACTGCTCTCTGCTTTTCTGGGAAAAACAGAATATGTGAGTCTCTGCAGTATGTGCACTTTGTTAGGCGTTGTCTGGAGTGGCTTTTCAGGGAGCAAGGGAGCTCAATGTGCATTAACTGGAACAACTCCTCTGCTGAATGTATGCTCGCCTTCCTTTCGCTTCTGGGCCACTCCCTCCTGCCTGGCTTTTAGCACTTCCAGCCTTCAAATTGTTCAAATAACTGTTTATCCTCACAAGACCTCTGTGGGAGGGATGGAGGGATGGGTAAATCCTTAGTTTGCCAATTGGGAAATTGAAAAATAATCCCTCATCCCTAATTTGCAGTGAGGCTTTGGTGTGCCAGGCAGTGCTGGGACCACGCTGCAAGCACGTGCCTGCATACTCAGGAGCAAATGCACACTTCTGGGTGTCTCTGTACTGATACAGCTGCATTTTTATGGCTTGGTAAAGCTGCTTGGACACTGCAGGTTCAAACATAACTTGCTTTTGGTTTCCCTCACACAATGCAGAGCTGGTAGGAGAGTTGTCTGGTTCAAACTGCTTGTAAGAGATGTATTTCCCTGCTGGGCTTGGTCAGTGAGGAGGAGGAGGAATGTAGAATGTGCAGTGACATCTAGAGCAGTGTGTACACGGGCACAGCAGAGCCTGGCCCACCAGCAGTCCTGGCCAGAGGTGCCGACGTGCAGTGACCGCTGTCAGATATCGCAGGGTGTGAGAAGCCAGCGGCACTTCTGCCTCAGGTGCTTCTGGGCACTGCTGCTGCATCTGTGTGGCTGCTTTGCTCTTCTTGGAATCAAACTAGAACCTCTGAAGGATATAGCATGAAATTTGTAAAGCAAAGTCCAGCCTCTCTGTCTTGTGATACTTGTTTTAATTTTACTGTGGGCTGTCAGGAGAACAATTTGTGATTAAAACTGAAAGCTGCCTTGAAACAGCTGCCAGGCTGTGGGATGTTGGTGGGGACTCCAAGGGGGTTAGTGAACTCGAGGTCTTTGGTACATTGTTTTCCCCGTGCTTAGATCCATGTGCAGGATCTATTCCCAGATCTAATCAGGATTTGGACTTGCAAAGGGGTGAATGCTAAAGCTGTGAGTCTGGGAGGACAAGGCAGCCCTTGTGTGATTTACCTTCCTGCTGCTGAGAGCTGCTGAAACCTCTTGTAAGAAAGGGTAGAGTCTGATTTAACGAATTTACCAAAGCTCTCAGGTTTGTGGCGAAAAGTCAGTACAACAGGTCTTTGTGAGCTGTAGATTTATGACATGTAAATAAGTTAGTGTGCTAATTGTGGCTGGTGTTACAGGTAGCAGGCAGTTAAAAAAAGTCTTTCAGGGTGTTTTATGTGGGTTATTTCACACACACTTGTGTGAAATATGTTTATAGATCCTCTGTCTCCATTCCCCGCGGCTGCAAGGGTAGGAGCAAGGAGCAGCATTCAGTGTAGGCTGGCCCACTCTTCCTCCCTGAGGTTCCAAGTTCCAGCAACCAGGAATCATTAAACCAGAGGAGAAAAAAATGGCTTTTGGCTGCGCCTGAGCCCTTCCATCAGTGTTGCCCGGCAGTCTCTGTGCTGAATGGAAACGGTTTCCTCTCTCCCAGCCCCAAGCTTACAGACTGGGTTTCCTGCCTTCCTGTTAGTGCCTCCACCTACCCAGACAGCTCTGACACTTCAGACTTACTGATCAGCTATTTTCTGCCACAGCTCTTTCAGCAAAGGTTTTACGCGGCAGTGTAACAGCTGACTAAGCAGCGAGCCTGCGAGCGAGAGAAATGAATGCAGGGCTTTTTTTGTACGGCAACCTGACAAGGCTCTGTCTCAGACTGTGAGGCATTTCTCCATATGAGCAGCCTGTTCAGTGGATGTGCTGATGTTTGACTGTGCTCCTGGAGTGGGAGGCAAGCCCTGATGGGACCCCCAATGAGGTAAAAAGGCAGGGGGATGTTTCAAATACAGTACCTAAAAGAGAGGAGCACAGGCAATTTGCATAATGAAACCACGATGTGAAGATATGCTGAATATGTGACTTGGCTTTGAAAACAGTCATCATATGCAAAAGCAGTTAATGCATAGGAGAAATCTTATAGAAGGAGACTCTGTGGACCAGAAATATGAAAGTTCAAAGTGATTTTCATATCAGACAGCCTGTCATTTCAGAAGGCTGCAGAATGGGGCATTTTGGGGCACCACAGATGAGCTGGAACCAGCCAGCCATCTCTGAACTGAATTTTATATATATATATGTGTGTGTGTGTGTGTGTATGTCTATATATATGTGTTCCCTCCTCTGTGCTAAATTCCCTCTTTAGTCAGCATAGTACAAATAGTCCCTGTTTTATTCAGACACTGGTGGCAAAAATATCTGTAGACTTCCATTTAAACACTGTTAATCTGCTGTCATCTGTCCTAAATGGGTCTTCATTTTTACCAGACTGGACAGGTGGTGAAAAAAACCCTGGAGCATAGTCTTTTGCAGATTTTAGGAATTTAGAAAATGTATCTTATTGCTATGGGACCTGGTTTCCACTGTGAGGTGGTCTTATGAAGGGCCCCATTGCCAAGTGGCTGGTATTTGAGGGCACCAGCAGGACATCAACACTTGTCCACTGCTGAGATACACTTCTGGACAGGGCTGCTAATGCTGGGAAGGCATGTTCCCTTCTCCCTGGAGAAAAGTGAGAAAGAGGAGACGAACAGACAATTTTTAACAAGGCAAACCAGCAAAAGTGCTAAATGAGTTAATTAGGACTTGAGAAAGAAAATGGAGAACACAGATGCTCAGGAAAGTATTGATTATGAGAGGAGACAAGGTGGATGCGCTCTGTGGGGGTTGAAGTCTGGTTCAATGGTAAGATGGAACAAGGTTAGAAAGTAAGTCCAGGGCTAATCTGTGTGCCTGAAGGTGACAGGACCTGGAGGGACAAGTGACTTCATGGTGCTCATTCAGGGAACTGGTCATTTCTTGTGCTTTGCCTTTAAGAACAGCAGTGGCACATTTCTATCTGTGCCTGCTCCTGTCTCAGTGCGTACCAGTACCCTCTTGAAGGGGTAATCTGCAGAGCAAAAAGGATGAAATGTCCATTGATGTTGGAAAGAGGTGGCATTGCTTTCATTCAGAAGGGACCTTAGGGGTGCCTATGAAAAGTGTTGGGAAGGCAACTGCATAATTGAAACCTTTGTTCTTTATACTTGATATAAAGATTGGATGAAAGTTCACCCTCAGACTGTGACGAACTGAGAAGGATGTTCAGTACCAGAATTTCTACTGAATGGGTCAATAAGCCCACTGATGTGATGGTGCCTTTCATGGCATGCCTGGAAACCACTACTGAATGCAGTGCAGCATTGACACTTCAGTGAATCGATTTCTCTGAATGCCATGCCAAACAGATGAGAAGCCTTTGTCAGCCAGTTTGGGTCAAGTCCGTCATCCGATCCTTGACCTATACCTTGTGGGAGTGGAGTATGAAGGATGAAGTCATCAGGAAAGTGCAAAGGTCTTGTGTCCTTGGAGGAGAGAGTTGGATGTGCAAGAGGATGTATTCAAAACAAATCAATAAATCAAAGATGCCAGCCCTAGACAGATGTTTCTGTGCTGATCCTGGTGCTGATTCTGGTGCCTGTGCAGAAGCACAGAGGAGCAAGGGTTGCCTCGGTGTCTGAGAGGGGCTTTCATACCATCGGTTTGAAATGTACTGTCACCACTGGAGCACTGGAGGAGAATTAACATGCAGTGTTGCATGCCTTTGCTCCCCTCACCCAGAGGACTAAAGCCAGCAGAGTGAGAAGGATTTTTCAAAGTAGTGTGGCAGGCTAGCAGAAAAAAAGGAATGGGTTTTTGGTGCAACAGCTATTCCTTGTATGTAAATATCTCTTTTTACTGTGTTCAGATTCCATTTTCCCCAGGCTTTTCTCTGATTTCATCTCAGCCATGGAGGTTGAGGCTCATGAGTATGTTCAAGAGGGTGGTCTCAACTACTGCATCTAGATAAGATGCCCTCAGTCAAATGTCACAGCCTGCCCACTCCAGTAAGGGGCATCACCGCTTCCACAAGCATGAGAACAACGTCCCAGATCCTAATGCCAGCATTGCTGGGCAGCTTGGTGGCTTTTCATTTTTTCCCTCTCCGTATCTCCACACTGATCCCAAGATTTGTGAGATGTCAGAGAGGCTGGATGTTCTTGCCTCTGTGGTTTGGACAAGAGAAGGAATAGGACTCATCTGGCTCAGAAACTTGGGATATTAGTTACATGGCAGCCTACATTGGTAGGCTCTCCAGCAGGGCATGCTGACCACTGCATGTACCAAAACAACCTGGGTTGCTTTTTCTGGCATGGCATTTCAGCTTCATGCCTTTACATGTTCACATGGAAAGTGAAACAAGGGCCAGCATTTTCAAAGATGAGGGCTCAGAGGTATGCAGAGACTGTTAGTGGAAGAGCTGGAAAATTAAATAAGGAGAGTCTAAGAAGGGTGATTTAGGAGTGTAGGGGCAGCAAGATGCCAAGGCTATGGATAGATAAATGGAGCATCAATTTGTAGTAAATTGCAGTGTAACAGCTCTGTGCACACAAGTATTACGGGATTTTAAAAGCCAGGCAAGTTTAACCCTTGTACCTCAGGTCTGGATGGTCGCTGTTGTGGCTGCACTGGGTAGCTCACACTGCAGTGTGTTTCTGGCTTTTTAAAGATGCGACAGCTTGCCTGACCAGGCTCCCTGCTTCTACCTTATGGGAATTTGTTTGGCCTGTGTCAGCTCTCCATGGGTCACTATCATTGTATGCTGGGGCATGCTCTGCTTGTGGGAATGCTTGCCAGATTTCACAGATTCATGGAATAGTTTGGGTTGAAAGGATCTTTTAAAGGTCATCTAGTTCAACCTCCCCGCAGTGAGCAGGGCTATCTTCAACAGCATCAGGTTGCCCAGAGCCCTGTCCAATCTGACTTTGAATGTTTCCTAGGATAGGGCACCCCTGGGCAACCCATTCCAGTGTTTCACCACCCTCATTATAAGAAAAAAAGTGCTGGTCTGGGACTCACTCCCCCATGACCTCTAGTAACCTGGAGGTTCACTACCTCTCCAGTCATGCCCTGTGGCCCCACTTCTCTCTCTGGAAGGTTGCTGGAAGGCATTGGCTGGGGAGGCAGCTTCTCAATGTAATTTGAAGTTTCAGCTGTTGTTGGGAGCACTGCAGGATCAGTGGGATGAGCCGTTGCTGTTTCTCGCCGTTCATACCAGTGACATTGTAATCTTTGTGGCTGTAAAGATGCCTGGAGCAGGGGGTGGGCCCCCTTGGAATTAGCAGCAATTTATTTTTTTTTTTTCGTACTGAAGAGAACAAATGATCTTTCCAGCAAGCAGCCTTCACTTCTGTTGCCATGATCTGCCCTACTCCCAGGAAAGAACTCACTTCGGAAAGACTCTGTAGCCTTGCAGAGTGTGAAGGGCTGATCACAAAACACACACACACACACACACACACACACACACACACACACAAGAAAAAGAAAGAAAAACAAACCAAACCAAACCAAAAAAACCCACACCCCACCTCAAAATAAAAAGCAGCTGCTGGAAGTTAGAGCTAGACTAATGTGGGGATGAAAGCATTTATGCAGAACAGAGGTGGGGAATATTGGCTCAGCAGAGTGGGCGGAAGTGTCCTCATGAATGAGCAGCACGGAGCGAGCGAAGTGGGGCTGCCTCGAATAACAAAGAGGGAAGGAGGGAGTTAGAATTTGGTAGTACAGACTTCGGAAAAAATGACAAGGAAATCATGGCTAATTTAAAACTGCCTTGGAGAAGCAGGTGGGAGGAAGACCTTGAACATTTGTTACACTGTGACTTGAAAGTAAGGAAATGGAAAAACAAGGGTTGGAAGGCAGAGCAAGGGAGGGCTCATCTCCTGCTTGCTCTTTAAAATTAACAATACTGACTCTTGAAAAGAACATTAGGGATTTTCTGAGAAAATGCAGAGCTCCTGGAATGAACTGTCCTAAGGGAAGGGCTGAGGAAAGAGGATGAAGCCAGGGGCTTCCAGAAAAATGATGATGATGTGATGAGTCAGAGACACTTTCGGTTGCACTGAAATATTTACTCTTTGTCTGCCTGTATCCACATCAAGAAACAAGGGCAACCCTTCTTTGACAGGCTAGAGTTATGCTATCAGGAGATGTGCTAAGAGGATAAATAACAGCATCCAGAGGAGCTTTATCAGCTCCTTCTGTTGTTACTTGCTTTGGACCAAATTCTTACTGACTCGGTTGGGTGCGTGCTGGGGTGACCGAGCACAGAGCTTGGACACCTCTTCCCAGTGTGCTCGCATTTCCTTTTTTTGCATGCTTATCTTGACAGGGGTGACAACTCCTTTAAACAAGGCACATGTGACAGTGGCACTGTGCTCCTCTTGAAAAGTTGCCCAGCCCCGTATCTCGCATTTTATACAAAGAGAGCCAGGGCCATCCAGAAAAAACAGGCGCAAGCAGCCAATACAATCAGTTTCAGTATATTCTCTTCTCAAGAAAAAGCCTGAACATCTCTCCAAAATAATCAGAGCTGTTAAATAACACTTATTCTGTGTGGAGGAAGTACAGTACTATGGGACTACTGACGTATGCCAAGGTAAACACTTGGACTTGCTATAACAATGGACCAAACTGAAGGAAACGGAAGGCTGTGGTGCCTACGGGCTATTCTGGTGAGAGCTGGGGAGGAGCAGGACCTGGTGGTGGACCCGAGGGAGGACAAGCACGTGGTGGTTGTGCCGTGCCATGCCATGCATCCGGAGAGCTGCTTGGCTCGCTCTCCCGCAGACAGTGTCTCCCAGCTGCCAAGCCCAAATCAGGTCATGAAAGCAGAGCACTGTCACCATGCAGCACATTTGTGGTGATCAATCAAATCACAGTGATTTCACTGAGGGAAGAATTTAGGCTTTATTTGCAAGAGTAAATACATATATTTTTTTTTTTCTTTCCCCTCTATCAAATATTACCTGCTTTTATTTGACAAATAGTCAATCTTTCTGAAACACTGTTCAGGATTGCAGTACAAGCACTGAATAAGGAATGTAGCACTATGTATGTAAAGATTTTAAAGCATGGAGTACAAGGATGAACTGAAGAAATCCTTTAAGGACGGTATCTGATCAATGCCATATTCTGCCTCCACCTTTCTCATGCAGTATTAATAACCTTGTTTCAAACCAGGCTCTCTGTCCCACTTGGCCACATCCCACTCTCCCAGGTATGTAGATCTTCAAACATCTATCCTCAGGTGTCTGCTCAACAGTAGTGTTGAGTAGCCCAGACTAGATGCCAATGTGGCCACGGGTGGGAAGGCAGTGAGACAAGCAGCCTGCTTACCACAGGCTGCTGGATGAAGAATGATGGTTGTGTAGGGCCAGATGATGCTGCTGCAGCAACACAGCATTGTGGCACTCACGCAGAGATCTGTCACAAGCACGTCATGCTTCATGCAGAGAGTCATCACATGGAAATTACACCGCTTGCATGCATGGGTATCAGTTTAAAAAAGAGTGGTATTTGGTCTGTGTAATTATATATTAGCTGTGCATGCCTGGTGATGGGAGGGGAGAGTTTCAACTGTGTCAGAAATTTTATATGTGAGAAGAGATTTAATGAAGCCCTCTAAACTCACAGACATTTTCTTGTGCTTTTTGTGGAGCATGAGGTGAAAAATGTAGATTTGATTAGTGTTGCTGGATACGTTCTGATAAAAGACATCTTTGCTGTGTCTTCCCATCTGCACACAAGGAGACATTTTAGTTCCTCTGTTTCTTTTTTTCTACCTCTGCACATGAAACAGATCTTTCCTTCCTATAGGTCTCTCTGTAAAAGTATTTATCCTTGGATCTTCAGTCATCCCCAGTCTTCAGCACTGCTGTCTATGGCTGTGCATGGGGCAGCCCCACTCCCCCACAGCCAGCCTCATGTGCAGTGTGGAGCCGCTGCAGCCGGGCTCCTTTCATGTATCCCAGCAGCTTCTCTCCTGGACTGCATGAGATCCCCATGTGATGGCCTTCATGCAAGCAAGTCATATCATGGTGCTTAGTTGGAAAAGGGGATGCTCACAGGAACTGATACAGGGGTGAAGTGGTGTCTCCCTCATATTGCCCCTGCTTCAGAGATCAGTGTGAGGATAGGGCACTGGAAGGACTGGCATCGTGGCAGGGCAGGGCTTCTTATGTCCCAGAACTGAGGCATGGGGCAAGTCCCTGATGCCCTGGAGGCAGGAACAGGATGGAGGAACGGCTGAAACAGAAATTGCTGACAGCCTTATTTTGGTCAACGTCCCACTGAAGTCAATGGGATGTTGCTCCAGGAAAAACTGGATAAGGATCTGGGGTTTGGCAGTAGGAAAGGTTCTGTCTTCTTGCTGTTTATTCTCCGAGTGGAGCCCTAACCCGCTGTTTGTGACTTCATGATCATTTCCAGAGCCTGTGCTAATGATGTCATACCCGGGGGATTCTGGCTTCAGGTGGGAAATTAACAGCAGGAGCAGATGAACTCTTTAATAAACAAAGTTCCTGTTTTCATGCAAATGTCTTTAGAAATAGGGAATGAGGGGAGTGAGAAATACAGAAATTTATGGTATAGAAGCGACGCTGTTTGGAAACAGACTTTTTATGAGTTTTCCAAGAGGCGCCAGCTGCTCTTTAATGTTTTCATTTAAGAGTTTTATGTATGAAAGCTCTAGCTTGTGTAAACATCAAGGCTGAGAAAGTTGCAGGGATTGTTGTTAATGGTGAACCTAACAGGCTGGGGATTTGGCTTGGAAAAGCCTGTCAGTGTTGATGTTTATTCAGAGCAGAGGGTTTTTGGACGGCTGGATGACGCCTCTTAGGTCCCTGTTGTTCTCTGACCTCTCCTGCCTACACCTCTCGCTCTGGTGACTCCCCCCAACGTCTCTCCTTCCTCCGAAGACCTGGGAGAAGGTGGCACAAGCGCATGGTAAACCCTTCAGGCAGGGCAGCACCTTCTCTGTTGTGCCGCAGCTTGTCACCCCCGAGGTGCAAGCCCTGGGTTAGGAGGTGGCCATGTTGCCGCACTGCCCCTTCCCTACCTGTGGAGGCAGGGATGGACAAGGTGCTGCTGTGGCAGCATGGCAGGAACATACACCAGCCACCCGTTGCTCTCTCCATCTTGTGCCCTGGTAGTCCCTGCCCTCACCAACAGCCATTGCTGATCTGCATCTATTAATCTGCTATTTCGGGGAGTGCCTATTGTGCACTCTAATTAGTATAATTGCTTTATTTTGCTGGAGAGAGCGCTGGAGAACATGCCACAAACAGCTTTGTGTTTTTCTGGTGGGTTCCTTTGTTTGGCAGTTAACTCTCCAGGGGTGACGTGTGTGGCACTAGGTTGGAAAAGAAATAAATGAAGTCCCTTCAGCAGGTCCAGCGGGCATGAAGCAGGCAGCTGCATGCCCAGTGCTTCCCAAGGAGGACCTGAGCAATGATCCATGGTGCTTGCTGCTCTCCATCTTGCTTTCATATTTTTCTGCAGCAGCTTTCTGTTTGCTCATCTCCAGGAATACTCTGCATTTCGCCTGCCTGTTTTTGAAAAGCTGACTGCTGATGACAACTAAGATAACAAGAGAGTGGGTTTTTGGGGTTTTTTTGCCTTCATGAGAACACCTCCGTTTCTATTAATAAAATCCTGAATCTGACTCGTCCTTCTGAGAACTCCCGGCCTCTCTTCACCCATTCAAATCTGTATTTTTAAGCTGCTGTAGGTGGATTGTCGACAATGGTTGTTATGCAAACTCTGAGTGCTGGCTTCAGGAGCTTCTTAGAAACATGCAATGAGTAATCCTTATGTTTCTGACAGGTCTACGAGGAGGGAGGGTGTGCAGTTTTGCTGAAGATAGGTTGACAAAATAAGTGTCAATTCATGACAAACTGACTGCCAAAAATACTCACATCAAACGCTGAAAACAATTAGTGAACAGTATGACAGAACATCTCTGAGGCTGGGGAGTACATTGAGGACAGAGCCCCTCAGTAGTAAACTGATATTTCAACCTTTTCTTAAAATTTGGGTCAGAAGAAATGATCAGGACCTTTGTTTTCCAGCATTTACTTGTATGTTTGGTGTTTGGGGGTTTTTTTGTAACTCATAGGAAGTAGCTGTACTTGAAAGATGAGATAGGTATGTTTATTTTTCCAGCTTGTTGTGTGGAGTGAGCACTGATCACATGAAACCTGGCTAATACAGTGGGGTCACAGAGCTGTGAGACGGCCATCAAAATTTGAGGAACTCTGGTCAGTAGCAACCTGGACTGCAGAGGCTTCTGTACTTGAAGACAAAGCAGCAGTACTGTGTTCTAGTGGTCTGCCAGCAGGCTGATACTTTTGGAAAAAATTTATTCCTAGGCAAACTTCCCTGAATAGAGAATTGGCTGTTGATAGCTCCTTTTGTACATGGCCTAGATCAGAAGTACAACGTGCAAGCCTCCAGATGCCAACTTGAACAAAATGGAGAGAGAAGGACTTCTTGAACAAAGGGACTTGCAGTAAGATAAGTTCCCTCCTCAGGTAGCAGTACATTTGGGTGAGTCACCATGTGGTGCAGTTTGCTGTTTGACCCAAACAGGATGTTGTCACGTCCTACACTGCCTGGAATTAGGAAGTTTGGCTTTGTGGTACCTGTTTTCTGACTGCAATGTGTGGCTCCCGCGACTGCAGAGCATGCCAGCAGCAGATGGGGAAGAGGAGCCAGCACAGCCCTGTGATGGCTCTTGGGCTTGGGGCTGCTCCTGCTTCTGATATGCAGGGTAAGTCAGCTTGGAGTTTGTAACAGCATCAGCCAAAGTGGTGCAGGCTCATGTCAGTTGACTTCCCAAGGTGCTAGGCTTCTCTTAATGACAGTTCACACTGCTATCACCCTCCCAGGCTCCCCAAAGCAGACTTGCATTTGGCAGAGGCCTTGTGTCTGTTCGTAGCTGCATGGATGTGACCCTGGGGTCAGCAGCCGCTGAAGGGCACAGTGCCAGGTACCTCCTATGACCTTATACTGCTGTTCTCTTTAGCACCCTGTGTTACTGTCAGTGGGCACACCCAAATACCCATAGCAACCCACATCTTTGCATCATGCTAGTAGTCACAAGAAGGCAATACCCAGGACTCCACCAGCTGGAAAGCCCCATCTCTGTGTGCAAGCATTGCTTATTACTACACCACAGCTCACAGATCTTCAGAAGTCAACCCACTTCATGAACCCGCGTTTTCTAATGCTGAGAGTCCCATTGCCTCTGCCAGTCTGCTGGTTCCATTGCTCCTCTCTCAAGTGAGTCAACAGCCATCTGTGCATGCTAAAAATCAAATAACTTTTTCTTTAAGATTTTTTTTTTTTGTCACTTATAATGAATCCCTCTGCATCACCCTATGTGGTACCTAGTGATGTCCAAGATGCAATCAGGAGGAAAGAGTATGATCTGAAGCCACCCACACCAGCCTGATATTACCTTTCTATCTCAGCTGCACTTCAGTGATCCAGCTGAAATGAGGCAGTTTTCTCTGTGCTTGGTGCCAAACACTATTCTCACTGAAGCAGAGGGAAGTTTTGTTTTTCCCTAAATAGGAATGATTTGGCCTTTGGTGGTGCTCAGATGGAAAGAATCCAGCAGTTTTCTGATCTTGTCAGAGTGGCTGAGATGGTCATAAATCAGAAGGGCTGCTCCAGAAATATTTTCCCTGGGTTTGATTCTCCATCCCACCATGCTGGTATAATGAAAAGAAAAATTGGGCCCACCACTGATTTAATTTTACAGATAACCGCTCTC
This sequence comes from Oxyruncus cristatus, assembly GCA_013399855.1. Classification (NCBI taxonomy): domain Eukaryota; kingdom Metazoa; phylum Chordata; class Aves; order Passeriformes; family Cotingidae; genus Oxyruncus; species Oxyruncus cristatus. The sequence goes on from VXAY01004260.1 coordinate 1,024,158, forward strand.
TTTCCAGGCAATCTTTGTGATTAATTTTTCTCACAGTCTGTCTGGGTTTTTTTGGGGTTTGTTTCATAGGGACGTGGAGTTTTTTTACCCTCCTCTCCCCTTCCATATGTGGAAGAATAAAGTGAAGAAACAACATTTTCAGAGAAGAAAGACTTGGAAAGAGTTGCTGTTTTCTGGGAGTCTGCTACAGCTGTTAATTTGTGGAAAACCTCAGTGGAAAGTAAGCAATATGGCAGCATTGCTTTACACGAGAATTCAGCAATGGCCTCGTTCCAAACTGTGGCTGATTTAGGTTCTTGGCTTGCACAGCCAAAGCTTCATGTAGTGTCATGCTTTTTTTAATAGATAATGTTGATGCAGCTGTGGAAGGCTCTGATGTTCTTTTTTATTTTAACATGGAATTGTCGTCATTCAATCAAGCTTAAGCATTGTAGAGCTGTGATGTTGTTTGTCTTTGCTTGTTAGATGTTGGCAGGTGAGCCTGAGATGGGCTGAGATGTTGCTTGGGAACCAAGAAAAGGCTCCCTCCCTTCCTCTTTGCCTCCTTCACAGAAATGCACACAGACCCAAACTCCCATCCAAAAAAGCACGAACGCTGAGAAAACTTGGAGCGGGGCTTAAACGCTGTGGGCTGGGACCCTTCTGCCTCTCCAGAGCACGCACGCTCTTTTCTTCTTGTAGGCTTCGCTCCTCTCCAGCATTTGTCATGCATAGTTGGTGGCATATCAAGATTCTGAGTACTGTACTGAGTGCAGTAACCTCTTTTTCTTGGATGGACATTTTGTTTGTGGAGAATACAGCATGGTCCTCAGTTGTCTGGGCAGAAGTGAACACTGAGGAAAATCTCAGCTATGTGATGTCTATTAGATCAGAGATTAATTTTCCACTAGAAACGTCCAATTATTCAAAGCTCTCCAGTAGATGAAAGAGCTTTTGACAATCTGTTTTTCTGAAAAACCCTGCAATTCATTTGGCGTGGATTACATGACCTATTAGGGATTAGAAAAGGCAAAAAGTGTTTCTAATTAACGTCAGCCCAGCTGTTAACTTGGGGAATATCAGTGAGTGGTAGCACAAGATGGCTCCTACAGATAGTTCTGTGACTACAGTTCATGTGTACATTGCTACCTGGACCTGGAGCCTTCTGCACAGTGCATTACACAAGTTCCCCCTTCCCAGGTAGGCATTATTGTGCACTGGACCAGTTGCTGCTTCTTGGTTCTGCCTCCTTTTCCAAGGCAGGCTTTATGAATGGCTAAGCCCCATTTTTTTCCCAGCACTACCTTGTCACACTCACCTTCCTATCTCTGGGCCATATACTTACTTTGATTGCATCTTCCTCACCAACTTGGCTATGTATCTCATTTCTTTCCCTCAGGGAGAATTAGGGTAGAATCTTTCAATCCTTAGAGGTTCCCCACAGCATCTGGAAAGAAGAGTAAAACCAGAGATGAGCCAGAAAGAGGCAGGCAGAGGAAGATGAAAGAATTTGGAGGTGGGAACTATTTGCTCTTGGAATGAAGCTTCCTCCTGGCTGGCCTAAGGCAGAGCAATTTACTCTTTTCTGTAACATGCACAATGGCTTAGGCCCTGCTCTTCAGAGTAAACATTTCAAGGGTGCCCTAGGGGCCCCCTATTTATATTTTTATAAGCTTCTTGGTCTCCTTTGAGTCTCAGGCTAAATCCCCATTGCCAATATTGGAGCTAGCTTGACATGGAGTAATGTGGAGATACTTGAACACGGTTTAACAAGGTTGGCTGCTAGAAGTAGTTTACCCGTAGCAGTGTATTTGTCAGACCATTATACCTGCCTGCTGCCCTCCTTTATCCTGTGCCAAGCCCTGTTCAAAGCTGTCTCTAGCTCACACTGGTGACTCTGCGGCAAATGCTTTTGCTGCAATCCTGACTTCTCCGCAGCCACCCACAGAGGCTCCAGGACCTAAATGCCACAGTCAGGGTAGAGCATGGGGTTTGGGAGCTAGAGTCACACTGGTGCTTTTGCAAACTTTTTGTAGGGCTGAGCCCACATTCGTTATTAGCACTGTTCAATGCTTTCCTGTTTTTCTCTGTCCCCTTGAACTCACACTGCAGCCCTAACTGACTATCATGTTTTTTTTTAATGACAGAGCAAAGGTGCCAAAATATTTCAGTAGCTCCCCTAGGAACATCTGTAACTTCTTTAGCTAGTGTTTTCACAGCTGGCCATAACTTCATTTTATTTTTCAATCCTAATAGTAGTGAATCTGGGATCCTGAAGGAGAACAATGGCTGATTTCCCTTGCATCAGGATTTAAAACTTACAAAAAACTACTCTAGCACCTTTGAATAAATGACCAGAAACAGAGCTAAGGAGTACTTTGTTGTTTGACAGACAAAGTTTCTAAGCTTCAGACAGAACTTAGACCAGCCTTCTGACTTAGGATAAAGTCTGTGTTTGGAGCCACCAGGGTTAAAACATACAGACCCCTTAAATGACATAACTGCTGCTGCTGCTGCTGCTGCTGCTCTTGAGGTTTATGATGCCGTGTGGCAGGAGAGCAATCTGATCACTGCCTCCAGTGCAGTTTCTGCCATCTTTGATGAAAAAGGAAAGAATAAAATCTCACACCTCTAACATGATACCAGGGTCTAGGAACAGGAATTAGTTCTGTGAATTTGAACTTCCATCTAGTAAAAGTGCCACAGACCTTTAATTGCAGCTCAGATTTATTACCTGCTAGCTATGCTTAGTTGGTCTAACAATGAAAATAAGCCACAGTGCTTAATCATTGTATCAAACTGTCACTCATAATCTTTGTGTTGTACCTCTTCACTCGCTACACTGAGCTAGAAAAGTATGAAGAGAACAAAAAGCATGCTGCAAAGCTTCCAATTTTATTTAATCACTGACAAATCTAATAGAACCAAAGAAGCTTTAGACTGAGCTCTTTACCCGAATGTTTTTTCTCCTACAATGGCATCACCACTGACTCCTGCTGGAGTGAAGACTGTCTCTCACCTCACATTCAGCTGCAGCACCAGGACCGCTTCTGAGTGTGGTCCCCACACTCCCATAAGAGCTGCATTCTGGCCCAGGCAGCAGCTAACAAGGTGCATTCTTTTTCTAGAGGGCAAAGTGCTGGGGGTAGGCAAGTCTGCAGCCACAATTTGAACAAATGCACCAGTGGCACTTGCAGGCTGAGAAGCAAAGAAATGCTTCATCCCACATGTTTCCTTGGGACATCTCATTTTATCAGTGGTATCTTCCACTGGTGACACAGGGAGGCTGCAAATCAGCGCTGGGTGCCTCTGCTCATGGAGAAGTCCTTGATGGTCTACCTTTTTGAGGGAGCCAGAGCTGCCAGATGAAGGATACTGGTAGTGGAGGATGGTGTGATGTGGCTCTTTCTGAAGGTGGAAGACAGTTTCCCAAGGACATTGCTTCCCAATGTAGGTGGACCCATGCCAGCATGCTCAAGCACTGATTATATCTGACTGTGAGATTTCCCACAACTCATGGGAAATGCTGATGTGGAGTAGGATTTGGGGTTTCTTTTGGGGCTCATGGCCAACACAGGCAGGTACCTCTACTGGGCTATTATGATGCTCCCCTGGGGGCGGAAGGCCCAATACGCCTCTAGCACTGGAACCATGAGCTTGTCATTTTCTCAGAGGCAGCAGTGTTTCCTTTAATGTGCCGCTAAGTGGGAGGGGACGTAGGCTAGGAAAAAAGACTTGATGTGTTTTTCTTATTTCCATGGACGTGCCCTGTCAAACTCAGTGGGAACTTTGCTGTTAATTGTAACTCAAGCAGACACGTTGTTGAGTGTGATAAAATCCAACAGAAATCTTTAAAACTCCCCAGATTACCTCCATTGCTGCAGTTAATTTTTTGTCCATGACTTCTCTACGAAACCAGATACAACTAAAACATGCAATTCAAGAAGGCTTGGTGCCTTGACCTAAGTGCTAAGGTATTGCATGATCTGCCTGCCAGATACCACAGCCTCTCTGCTACAGACAGGTAATTAGGTCACCACTTGTGAACTTTTGGCACACACAGACTTATGGCCTGATAGCACGGATGCCCTCAAGCAAGCAAAGGCAATTCACCTATCACTGTGAATCTAACGAGCACTGAACTCCAGTCATTTAGAATAAAGTGGCTTCAGCCCCCTCCATTTTAATACTACCTGAAGGCACAGAACTTGTCTGTGTGGGCGTCTTGCAGAAGATGCCCACAGCAGCTGGTGTGGTACCATGCAGGGACACTCAGCGGGATCCTGTGCGGGTATGTGTGCAGTGCCCACTTTGGGACCCTACACAGGGGCAAATAATGTGCTTCAGCACTTTACCACCATTGCAGGAGGTGTGTGTGTACCTCTGTGTCATAGCAAGCCTTCAGAGGCAATGCCAGACTGTGACAGAGGACCATGGCTAAGGACTGAGCCTGGCAATGCTGCTGTTTCAGGTGCATGGGAGACAGGAGGTGTCCTAAAAATGCCTCCTATCATTTTTCATAAATGTAAAATGCAGGGTTTGGTCAACTCACCTCCCTCTGTCCTTGCTATATTTGTGTATTCTGCATATTTTTTCCTCATACTCCATCTCAAGACACTTTCCCATCAGCTCATGCTGTTATGTCACTCTCCGGTGGGTGAACTCAGTATGACCAGGAAACACTGAAGGAAAATGAGATGCAGATGTGGTAGCTACATTAATATTCCCCCTCAATGCCATTGCTATTGGGGAGCTCAGACTGTTAATTTGACTTTCCTCCTTCACAGAGCACAAATACATCAAAGTGTCAATCTTATCTGCCTTTTGTTTCAGCCCACCTGCCCCCCTGGAACAACTTGTTCAAGGTATTTGCGTCCTCCCCGGTCATTCTCCGTGGGTGCATCACATCTGGTGGGGACCACAGGGGACACTGGAACCTGAGAGGGGCTTGGATCTGTGGTTCAGTTATGTCATGTCTGAGTGGTGCTTGTTTGTGTATTTTCAGAAAACCCAGAGTAAAAAAGGCTTTTCCCCATAAATTAATAGTGACCTCAAAGCTCCCATGGTGGAAAAACTGCCATGTGATGCAATGCCAGTAAAATAGAAGCAACTGTAACTTCACAGAAAAAGCAGTGATATTCTGATTAATTGCTCTGTTTTCTGGGGTTTCAGTAAAAATGTCTGCTGATTATTTCTGAAACTTATGATGACTGTCTAAGTGCATAACCTCTTCTTAACATCAATTTGGCAAACAGAAAAGGAAATATATCATACAATATTCCGCCTGTAAGGCCAAGTTCTGTCATTTATCTGCTTGAAAAGCCTCTGTTGACTGCCTTGGGATTTCTCCTCGCAGAATGATGGCAGGACATGATCCAGACCCAATATAAATGTAACATATTAACCAGTTTATCTTCAGATGGGGAGAACGTGTGTGGAATTTCCCTGTGCTATCATGTGCATACTTTATAGGCAACTGCATGCACAGTTATTGAAAAGAAGCACAGACGTCTGTGGTTAGACATCAATGACTATTGTGGGAGGGGAAAGAAGGAAACTGGAAGGCTTAGAATTTGTGCTTTATTGTTTTACTGAGAAATACAAGATGAGAGAAATGAAAACAATTTAGGATAGAACTGTAAGGAAGGGAAATTGGCATTGCTGGCAACACTGATGAAATATAATGTCTTTGCCAGAAGTATAAATAATGGGTTTCCTGATAGAAAATGTTGATGAGGCCAGTAGGGGGGAGAGTCTGAGGAAAGTGTATGCATGTGGAAAATGAGTTTTATTTTGGCAGTGACTGAAAATAACCATGAAGCCTGGAGCTTGTAAACCTGGGAATCCTGAAATTAATAATTCTGAGAGTTAACTGTTGGAGAGTGACAGCCCCACGAGAACCATTTGCTTTTCAGGTCTTGCATATCCTTGCCTATTTTAAGTCCTGAGACTCACTGCTGGCCACATAACAACTTACGAACCAGTAGTTAGCCAAGATAGCAGCCTTCGTTTCAACGGCAGCTGTGGAGGCTACAGAAAGTGCTGGTGGCAACAGGATATTTGGTAAATGATCTGCTTTGGGCAGGTTTTACGTTGCACTCGTCTCTGCAGTACCTGATTGATGCCTTTCTTCGTTGTGTTACATACCAACACTATCTGTCCTGGGCTGTTTTGTTCTATTCCTCTCCACATGGGGAGGAATGTGTACCATATAGTGCTCTCTTTCAGTAGAGTTTCTTGCTTAAGTCTACACTGAGGAACACATGGAAGCTCTGGAGATCTCTTGTCCAAACTGCTGCTCAGAACTTCACAGGGAGATCAGATTTTTCAGGGCCTTGCTCAGGCATATTCTGCATATCTCCACAAGATTTCACAACTTCCCTGGGCTGTAGGCCTGCTTCATCAAGTAGGATGATCCCTCTTTATAACTTTAAGTGATTGGTGCTGATCCAAGTTTTAGGCCTTTTACAACAGAGGATGCTGCTATTCATTGCCTTTGGGGCGGGTTTGGGCTGCTTGAGTAGAAGCAGATGAAGGAAGATTTTCTTGGCTTGACAGCAAACCTCAGTATCAGCCCCAAGAAACTTGATCTAAAGAGGTTTCCACAAAGGCAAGCCTTAGGCTACCTGGCAGAGAGAAAGAGGTTCCTGCAGGGAATAGTTCAGAGCACCTCTGTGAAGCTTCTCTTTTGAAATGCCCTCAAGAAATGCTAATCTATCTTCACTGATAAGGCAGGCATGTAAGAAGATTAGTTTCCCCTTTGCTTCCTATGTGCATCCTCTGTGCATGAGCCTTTCTACCATCAAGCCTGAAATTTGCACAGTCTTCATCTGGACAGAAAACTAAAGAGATCTGGAAAGGCGATGGGGAGGAAGGTGCCACTGAAAGGCAGTGATTCAACCGCTTGGATTTGTATGCAGTAATGATAATGCTGATGATTCACCAGCCCTTCAGCTCCTTATCCTGTGCATAGGTTGTAACTGCCCTTCAACAGACTTTGGAATTTATTGAGATAGAGAACTACTTGCAATCAACCATGTTTTTTCACCACCTGCGAGCTGGAAAGTCTTGGTCTTATAAGGGATCTTGTGGCCAAAATCCCAAATGAAATCTACTGCCTCTAAATCTAGTGGCTTTCCTCTACAAATACAAATTGGTAGTTAAGATCTCAAAACAGCCCATCAAATACATCCACACATATCCAAGGAAAAGCAGACTGGTGATCAGTTAAAAGACTTGCTATACTGTGTCCCCAATTCCCACATAGTCAGACTTTGGTGGGTAGCAGAGGAAAAGTGTTCTCAGTGGGTAGGCTCCTAAAACTTCTTCCTCAGTGCTAGGAGCTCTAGTCTGAACAGTCAAGCAGCAATGACATCAGAAAGGGAAAACCAAAAACATTAGCAATTGTCCAGACCAAGTACAGCTCCATCACTTCTACACCACACCATGAAAAAAAAAAAATACCAGAGGCTTCCTCTGCATTTTGCTTTCATCTGCACACATGATGCTCTGCTTGGGGATTGTCATCAGCTGAGGAGCCATGTGGTGCAGTGATCCCGGTGTGTGTGCTGCCCAGCACAGGTTCAGGCCCCTCCATCATGAGCAAGCTCCTGGCTGGGAGGATGTTGCAGAAGTGTTTGCTACATTCTCCTTCAGCTTCATCTGTGCTTAGTTTTCCTGGCAGATAGGGCTGAACCTCCTAACTATTCATTTTTCAGGAAAAATATAAGTAGCGTGCAATGGCAAGATACTGCCGGAGGATGTTTCATTTTGTGTGCAACTCTTGCTTTGGTTCTTTGCTCCATGTTGGTATTTGAAGTTGTAATGAAAAATTATGAGATGCTGCCACTTTTTTGAAAATTATGCAGGTCACCAAAAGCTAATGGTGTACAACCCACTCCTAAAATTCCATGCATGCCTACAGAATGCAGGGTGGCTGGTGAGCCTCTTTCAGACTGCCAGTGTAGCATAATTCCCCTGGGAATAGTGCTTCCTTTCTGCCACATTTGCAGCCTGGCTTCTCAAGAGAGCAAGGCTCATGGGGTCTTTGTTCGCGTATGTGTGACAGAAAGTCCCTGACAAACAGCTTTCAACATTTGGCAGGTTTCAATCAAATTTGTCAGTAGGATGGAGATGTTAAGAACTTTATGTTCTTAACAAGTTTTGTGAAAATAAACAGCCAGGTAAAGAGGAAAGAAGTCCTCATTGATATAGCCTTTCCTGTGGGAAAGGCTCAATTATGAGCTTGTATCTGATTACAGCATCTGGATGGGAGACACAAAGCTCCAGGGGTTTCCCTGGTTGTGGAGCTATTTTTTCATTTCCCCATCCCAAGTCCAGGCGAAGCACTGCATAGCAAGAGGCGGAGCTCGGGCCAGTTTCCCATCTGCAGTAAAGATGGCAGTGCTGGAACTGCCTCACTTGTGGCTCAGTCAACAGCCAGCCTCTTCCTAGGCCCCTCTGGATCACTGTCCACTGTGGCAAAGGCCGGTGCATGAAGTATGTGCATGTCTCCTTCTGGCTGCTGGCAAACAGGGGCTTTTTTTTTCACAATGGAGCACAAATGATTAGCCAGAGTCAACTGTCTCTGGCTTCCTGTCTGCAGAATCTCTTTTATGAAGTAAATGTTTATGCTTTCAGACTCCCTTTAGGCCTGTATACTCATTCAGCACATGGCTGCAGGATAAATCTGTTCTTGCACTTAGCAAAGGAGTAAATGCATTCTCCAAAATCCTCAGCGAAACCACGAGAATTGGAGGGACACCAAACCCAAACATTCTTCTCATTTATGCTGTTAAAGCTGCTGGGAAACTGGATATTTTGCAAAGGAACTGGCTTTTTTCCCCCCTTCACTGCCTTTTTTTTTTCCCTTGAAATCTGCAGCAATGGAATGAGTGAATTATTTCCTGAGGCAGCTGCTGTGTAACATCCAATACTTTATTCTTTGAGCTCATAAAAATAAGTGCATCAAGAAAAAGAAAGTGGCAAGTTGCTCAGCGTTCCAGAGGATTGGGTGGCTCCAGAGATTTCATGTTTGTTTTCTTGGCATGTGCTATATATGTCCATCTTTTCTCTTTCAGCTTCTGCAGGCACCACCTGCCCCTTGTTCTTCTTGAAAAATAGATGAAGTAAATCTGAGACATGGGGCCTCAAGGGAGTGCCTGGGGAAGGAGTGGAATAGAAAGCAGTAGGAAAAGAGAGGCTTGTATCTCTCTTTAAAGGATGGGGAAGATAGATTTAAAAAAGCCTTAAATGTCTGAACAGTTGGTGAAAGCTCTCAGCCATCACGCCTTACTTGCCTACTTACATATCTCTGCCACAAATTAAAGGAACAGGCATTTTATAAATTTATGGCCTTGATACCTCTTACTGCCCCATTCCTCTCCAAGCTGTGTGAAGTGTCATGGTTCTGCAGCAATGGCTAAAGCTTAGGGCAACCAACTGGCTGTTCAAAATTGCTTTGCTCATCTTACAGGATCCCTAATGCAAGCTGTTAGGGTGGAAAATGCAACTTCTTTCCCCTGGAAACAGAGGTTGGGTAGGCACTGGCTGAAGTCTTTGCTCTGGGATCTGAAACATCCAGGCTCACCATGAAGGGGAAATCTCTCTGTGGCTTCTTGCAGCAAGGCAGGCTGGAGGCGAGGGGAAGGTGTAACCAGCTGACTGGGGAAATCAGTTAAGATGCACAGAAAAGGAAACCAAGGGCTGTGTGAATTGTGCACATCAAAGTCAGCAAGGCCTAAGCTCGGGCTTCCTTTCATCCACGACACGCTTCACAACAGGTTTCCTACCATAAATGTTATTGCAACATGCCCATCCAAACAAATAGCAGAGGAAAGATGAAAGCAGCACTTTGGGTTTGAAGGTCACTTTTAAGGAGCTTACACCTAAGAGACACCCAGCACCACTGGGGTCCAACACAATGGTGCTGCCGTGGAGCAGCACGGACAGGGGATCCACATGCAGCACCCACCCAGGGCACCATCCTTCACCTCCTCCCCTTGCCCTCTGCAAGTAGCCACAGCATCAGCTGAGGCAAAGCTGTGCATCTTGTGAAAGTCCATGTGGCTATGCTGATTCACACTCTCTGAGGATGTGGCCTATCCTCACTGCTTTGCTAGCTGGTCTCCAGATCAACATTATCCTAGGCATTTTGGACACTCCTGCACAGGAAGTGTCTATGTGCTGCAGCTGATTGCACTTCAGAGGAACATTTACAGTCCAAATTTCTTTGTTCCTTGAAATATTGGAGTGGTCTCCACTATTTCCTACATTTTAATGTAAAAAAATCATTCCCTGCTGCTTCATCTTAGATGTAGGAGTGGCAGAACACATGCTTGGAACCTTCTTTAGGCAGTTGAGGAGGGAACAAAATATACACGGATCTCTTTCATCCATCCTGTGCCGGTTTAAAGGCCTTGGTACACCCCGATGTCACTGGGACCTTCTTGAGTATAGAGAAGGATGAGTGTGAGATTGCCATCAGTGTGTCGAGCAGCAGCAGAGTGTGCTACCCTGCAATTCCTGCCCTGTATGATTTGTGGCCTCCCCACACTTAATCTCTCTGCTCTTCATCTTCCCATCTGTGAAATGAGACATCTCTTTGCCTTTGGAGAAGGCGCTGAGGTACTTGGAGGAATAGTGCTTTTTTCATTGGTAAGTATTTCTGTTTATGGCAACTTCTGCGTTTAACGGTGTCAAATGGTATTTAGCATTGTCCGAGTTATCTGTGGAGGTTGGAAAGAGTGAGATGGATATTAGTTGAGGGGAAAGCAAGTCTGGCTGTGACCTTCTAAGGTCACATCTCAGAGCACATTAAGAAAATGTACAGACAGAAACTTCCTGGACAATGTATTTGCTTCCGTATAACAATATAAGTGAAGTGTTTTGAAGAAGGAAAAATACAAACATGACAAAAGTGATGAAATCAATAAATTAGTATCATATTAATAAAAAACCACTTCATCCGCAGAAAGAAGGTTTAAACAAACATTAAATAGGAAAGAAGGTTGCCTGGGAGGAAACCAGTGCTGGAATTAACTGTAACCAGATGCAAAGTACCATTATCTTTCTGAACAATGTGCATTTATCTCCAGCAACAGTCCAAAGTGCCTGCCACTTACTGTAACGCTAGGACAATTGTTGGGAACCCTGCTTTGGCAAGCTACAGGCTTGTTTAGTCATAAAAGGACAAATTCTTAAATTATGGGAGGGGTACGCAATGAGACATACACATTTTTTAAATTAAGAAAGTCCTTTTTTCTCCTCATGTGAGAGTAACTCAGAAAAGACAGACATGGAAGCTTTCTTCCTGTGCAAAGTCCTGACAAGCCATGTAGCAGAATCCAGAATGTCCCAGTGCCTCACCACAGGTCTGACACTGCTTTACTGAATGACCTTGGACAAGTCACCTACCAACACTGTCCTTTTATCTCCTCTACAGAAGGGATAAACTATCCTGAAGCAGATGTTTGACACCATGTTAAAAGCAGGATCCAGGACTGGATACAGGAAGTAAAGTACCGTGTTATTACAAGAGGGTGACCTCCTCAAGGATAGAAGCATTACGGTGATGGTCCGTGTAATGAAGAGGAGGCGAAATAATAAAAAGAGGGAGACCAAAGCCTTACTAAGGACACCGTAAGTGAATTTGCATGGACAGCTGTCACGTGGGGCTGGTTTGAGGATAAAGTCCACTGGTTCAGCATCCTGGTGGGCTTCCTAATCACAGTTTGGGTCTCCCAGTGCTACTCCACAAGTAGTTCCATGGACACTGCTACTGCTCCTGGAGGAAAGCACCACTCCAGATGTGATGGGTGGTGAGAGTCTCCTCCTAAATCAATCTTCAAAACTGGGATAATATGCCAGAGACTTTTAGTGAATTCACTAAAAGTAATAGTTTTCAAATGCTCATATAAAGTGGCACAGCTGGAGTTCGAGAAGGCTTTTTATGGCTTTGTGTTTTGTTTTATAAGTCAAGAGCAGAAAGGAATACATGCTATGTATGGCTGTGTTTATAAGGGTGGAGGGATCTGGGTGTGTAGATTGAAATCCTGTGTGGAAGTGTGTGAAGCAAACCAAGTATGTCCTTGGGAATTAAAATAAAAATAACCCGTGACCTTTCCCTAATGAGCTATGTGAAAGGTTGGTAGTGATGGCCAATAGACTGCACATGTCATAACAGCATCTCGTATGCTGTTTCACAGCAGGAGTCACAGCAAGAGCTCACTAGTCCTGATTTCTCCATGCATTTCCAGCATAGCATCCACACTGCTCAATCCTTTAACTACCCCCATCTTGCAGCTACAAATCGCTTTATGTGATATCCAAGTGCACATGGTATACTCAGACCCATTTTCTTTCAGTGTGTAGTTTATCCCATCTGGTTTCCCTTCCCCGCCCTGCATTTCACGTAAGGGTGCATGTGCCATGATGAGCCTTCTGTGCATGCAGCAGTTCATTCTGCGCTGCCCAAGGGGCTGGGGTTTTAGGAAACATCGTGTGGTTGTCCCCGAGCTCCCAGTTCCCAGGAAGGGAACACTGCATAGGCCATCCTCGTGCATCTAATATAGGTTAGAGATAAGTATTTGACCCACTTCCAGATGTCAAGAAAATCACCTCCAGTATTTCAGGCCAGTGTGAGTGAAGGAAATCCAGGCAGTCCTTATGAGGCTAATATACTGGCACAGCACCACTACGAACAGACTTTTTACCTAAACTGCCAATGCGTACTTGATTTTCATTCTTGGTAGTAATTTTTCTCTCTCCCCTCCAAAGTGGTAGTATTTCATAACTAGGAGAACGGTTGCGACTGTGGGGCCTTCTGGCTTCAAAGTAAGTGCTTTTCCTAGTGGGAAAATGCCCTCTGCTTCCACAAAGAGCATGCATACCACATTGAAAAGCAAAACAAACACTCATCAGATCTTCCTGCAGAAATTTGGGAACTTGGGTTCTCATTTGTGTGTGTGTCTTTCTTTGTAAAGACTGATGAGGTTTATTAGAGAGGGAAATGGCCAGTGTGAGGGATTTTTGCTGTTTGCTCAGTATGCCCCTGGGAGGCTGTGGGAAGAGGAAGGAAAAGCCACCAGGAGCATGAACTTGACCTGTGCTGTTGGAGGTGGATGATGTGCTTGTTGTGGGAGAAGAGCAGGATGGCCACACCTCTATTGCCAGTGGCAGCAGTGGTAATCAAGCTGGCTTTAAACGAGCTGAGCAAGGAAACCTGTTGGAAGAAAGGCATCTCTTGTTATGTAAGGTCTGTGTCCATCCTTGTGCCTCTTTGTTGTGCTTCTGAGTGCTTATTAATTTGCACTGGTGGCATCTAAATATTCCCAATTCAGAAGGCAGCTTCATCTCCTGTCAGGCTCTGTTAGGTGAACCTGCTGCCTCCTGCCTCCTGCAAGCTGTAGGTTCACCCTCAGGCTGTGACATTTCTCCAGCTCCCCTGATACCCGAATCCAGTGTGTCTTGTTCTTTCTGGAGTCCTGGGGCTGGTGAGGAAAGAGTCTGGGCCCAGATGGCCTGGCTAGGGCTGGCTCCTGCTGGCCTCCTCGGATGCTCAAGGCTGCCTGCCTCTGCTTGTTGGACCATAATATCCTGTGGCAAACAGGAATTTATCTAATAAAGAATTTATCTAATAAAGCAGAGCTTATTGAAGAATCAACTTGAATCCATACAACAAATGTAGCTTGCCCTAAGTTGTCTGAATTCCAGCCTCAGAAAACTTTTGGGACTTGGGTTTTCAGCCTGGTGTCCACAGTATGGTCCCTGGTGACACAAAGACCCGTCCCTGTTTGGGTATGCTTTTGGAGTTCCCTCCATGGACTATCTGTGTTTGACCAACATGACCCAGTTGTTCCTACTCATCCAAATCACAGGATTTCAGTGTTTGAGCAGTGGCTTGTCTAGACAGTCAATTACTCTCTACCCCCATGTCTCTTTAGAAACTTCTTTGACCTTGCATGTATAATTATTTGTCTTCCCTATAAATAATGGATTTCTTTATTGCTGGTTGGTGCTGATTCATTAATATTTTCTTACCTTCTTGAGTTTCAAACACACTTAGTGTCTTTCCAGTCTACTCTTTGCACCACTGCCTGGTCCTTTTCATGGTTCCTAGTCCTTCTCTCAGCTGCTATGTTCAAGTTTTTCAAATCCTGTTCACTTTAATTGTAGATCCTCCACTGATGTGTGCAATCACATCATCCCAGCTTAGCTTTTGTTCATGAAGAATGGGACGATTTTCAGAGTTTCCCTCTGCTCATGTATTCAAACTCACAGAATCTCCTTTTCGTGTTCATCATATCAGATCCAGGAATCTCAGTTTTGCTCATTGAGGGAGAAGGGAAAACACGGCAGTGTGTTGGCTTCACGCCAACTGCCCGAGCCCACAGGGAAAGCCCCCCCACTCCCTTTTCCCAGGGCGAGGAAGGAAAAAAACTATAGAAACTTAAGAGCCTGAAACCAACCGAATTATATCAAAATATATATATTATTTAACATATATTACAGTTATATACAGTTAGAATACTATGAACATATAAACCAAACTCCAAACAGTTCCCGAAAAGGGAAAGGGAAGGGGAAAAGGGAAAAACCCCAACAGATGCACCTAATTAAAACTAAGAACTAGCAAAATAGAGAACTAGCAAAACTTAATCTCACTACGTCCCTTAGAAAAAACAGGATCGCCAGACGCAACGGCACTCTCCAACCTCCCGCGCAGTAGGCCAGCGGTCACTGCAGGCCTCAGCTCCAGATAAGCAGGACCAACACAGAGACTCACTGTTCCCGAACCTCGCTGGAAGAGAAGAGAGCGAGAAGCTTCCCTCCCCTCTTATTTATAGGTCTTGTTACGTAAAAACAGGATGGAATACCTGAAAACGGCCACTTCCCTAGATGTGAACCTGGTTACTAAGGAAGGCCTGTATTAACCTACTACAGGCAGAGAGGAGCAAATTGGGACCAAACCTTGGGGATGTGTACCTCACAATGCAGAGTAATTTGCCAAGGCATTTAGTAGCAAAGCCCCATGGAGGGCAAACCCCGAATGAATCACATGAGCACGTGGAGGGTAAATTCCTAGAAGAGTTGCAATGACACTGGCTCTGCTTGCTGCGTGATAGCTGGAGGTCACGGTTCTTCAATTTTCCCTTTTGAAAACAAACCCAGGCCAGGTTAGCACTGCAGGTCTCGGGTAACCCCTCACATCACATGAGGGCAGGAACAGCACCACATGAAACTTGGCGAAGCAGAGCTCCAGCTTTGGTTAAGGCCCCCTCGGGCACTCTTCTAATTGAGATGCTTAGTACCGGTAATTAGTAAGGGTGCTAATTGTCCGTTTTTGAGATCTCATCTTTCTCGCACTGCAAATTGGCTGGTAGGGAGAAGAAAAGGCACGGGAACTGTCAGTACCTCTCTGCAGACAGCTCACTGCACTTAAGGTAATAGACTTTGAGAACTGCAGTAAATTTACTGTAATCTGCCCAAAGGCTCTGTAGCTAAGTCAGCACCTTGTGAAAATGATAGCAAACTACCCTTTTGTCAGTCGGGACAGGAATTCATAGTGTGCTTGTTGAGAGGAACTACAAACCTGAAAAGGGCTACACCTCTCAGGTGGGATCCAAAGGGCATGGGAAGGTCTGCTCAGAAACAGGGAGAGCAAGTGAGAGATCCCTTAGGAAGATCTCGTAGAAAGAGCTCCAAGACTATAATGTTAAAATGCAACTCATTCATGCAGAATGGAAGGTCCCAGCCCCACATTTGCTTTGAGCCCATTGCTCCACCCCTTCTCCCTGCATTTGGAAGAGGTAGGTCACCGCTTGGGAAGTGGCAATAAAGACACCCAGGTGCCTTTCCAATGGCAAAGGGCCTGAGTGTGGTGTGTGCCAACAGCCAGGCTATGTGCCCAGCTGAGAACATTCAGGATGACCCAGGCTCCTCATCCTCTCTGTCCTGGGTGCCTCACCCTTGGCCATGGGTAATCCATCCCTGCCTGCCTGGGGCCACAGGGAGAGCATGGCAGCGCTAGCCAAAGAAGCTCTTTATGTTAAAGTGGTTGAGGCAGAGATTTCACTGGCTCTGCACGCTGGTAGCTGTTTACCACAGTGTGTGTGATGCACCCTAATGCCTGTAGTGGTTCGTACCTGCTCACACCCTCCTTGCACAGCAGAAACTGCAGGAAATTGGCTCTTTATGGCTGTTGGCAGGCATGCTGGAGTGTTCTTCCCATTGATGGAGTACTGCAAAACCACACAGCTCTCCACTGCTTCCCTGGGAGTTCAAAGAAGCTGAATTTTTTCTTGGCTTCATTGGGATCAGCAGGAGACCAATACACATCAGCGATGCCTACCCTGCGATGCCAATGAGTTCAGCAGCAAGGAGGGCTGGGTCAGTGGCAACTGCTAATCACATGTATCCCCATCAAGATATGGGATTTCCTCCCTCCTGAGTTCTGCTGCTTATCTGGGATCTCCAAGGCTGTTGCTGTTTCCACAGTGTGTGCAGTCCTGATCTTGTAAACTGTCCAGCTTGGAAATTCCAAAACTAATCTCTGTGAGAGCAGTGAATACTTGGTTCTGAACACTGCTCACTGGGTCCATATCCCTGCTGAGGCTGCTGGTGGCCAGCTGGTGGCCAGCTGGTGCCTGGTTCCCATCTTCTCCAGGGATGGTGGGAACAAATAATTTATTCCTGCTTCTCCTTATGCTGAGGTGTTGGTGGGCTGATCTGGGATGAACAGTGCATCGTTCTCTGTTTGACATGAGCTGTGTGAGAGTGGGACTATACATGTAGCCCACTGCCAGACAAATAGCCTGATGTCTTGGGAAATAGTCTTCATTCAGCATCTGCAGCTGGCTGGCTGGTCTGAAATGCTGATGTTTGCAGTGTTTACAGGAGGCCCCAGCTGCAGACTACAATTTCCCAAGATTCAGGGTATTTTGGATCTGTGGCTTTGGTTTAGACTCTTGTTCAGAGGCAGTGACCAGTTGTTTTAAGTGGATAGCTGACTTCACATGATAAATCTGCTTCCTGCAATTTTGGGCTGTAGCTGGATTCATCCAGTGCATTTGTGTACAGAATGCCTGGATTTCAAAAGTCATTTGTTCCATGAGCTATGGAATTCAAAGAGCCCCCTTTATTACAAATTTATGTCCTTTGTGTTCTGCAACCCCACTGAAACATTTGCTCCACCATGTCACCTATAGCTTCCTGCACCATTTAGTATTGACAGCTCCTTCCCAAGACCCCATCTCCTTCTAACTTTTATTTATCTTCTACCTTATTACTGCTGTAACCTCAGCTCTCTTCCATGCTCCCATGCTCCCATCTCTTTGATCCCAACATCCTCTTGCATCTGTCATGACCTTTTCCTTGGGAAATCTGACTGAAAAGCAGATCAAGGCTAAGCACTTTAACTGGATCAAAATTGTATTTCTACATTTTCTGCAAATGTGGCAGAGTGGATTTTACTGGAAACTAAGCACACTTCATAAGTCTGCACGGCCAAGCACCACCCAGATCTGGTGCTGCACCACTGCAGCACGGGCAGGGCATCCTTTGCCAAGTCCAGACCCTCAGGCTGGAGTGTTGGGCTACCATCAAGCTCACCTAAAGTCATGCTGCCATCACCAGAGGGTCTTTCTGCATTTTCCCTGGTTCATGTGCCACAGAGTGCTGTATGAGCTCTCCTGCAGCCACACGATGAGCTGGAGCAGTTCATTGATCCAGAAGGAATTGAAGGACTTATGAGGCAGTGCTCAGTCTCCGGAGGGTGGATGAGCAGCAGCAATTCACCCCACAGCTTCATGAGCCCTCCGTCTGATGCCAGGCAGGTGGCAGGAAGGTGCGAGCAGTGATGAGAGGCAGGGTAAGACTATAAGCTTTCAGCAGGGATGCTGTATTACGTCAGTGTTGGGCTGCCCATAACACTGTGTCCCAACACACCCTTCATCTCAGCAAATGTAGGAACGGCAAGTGCTGGGTGTAGTAGGCTAACATGAGCTTCATGCTTGGCGGGAGGAGGAGGAGGAGGAGAAGGGGAGATCCCATTACTTTTGTGGCCAGTGCAGAGGTGATGTTCAGGCAGCATAAACTCCCTCTTCAAAGCAGGTGGGGGCACCACACTGTAAATAAGCTACTGCATCCTTTCAGACCCATGCAGTGCCCGGAGACATCAGTCCTTCACTGTTAATACTCTCTTTTTTCCAAAGCAGATTTCGTCAATGCCACTGGATGACTCTTTTCTCTTTCAACAGAAAGTTAACACAAATCCCCAGAACTTCCATTAAGTAATGGTATCATATTAAAAGAAAACAAACCAGGGGGAAGAAAACCCCAGTTCTGGCAGTTTGCATCAAGATATAAAGACAAATTTCCAGAAAAAAATGTGCACAGGAATTGCAGAGTGATTTGGTGAGCATGCCAGTTCTGTCAAAGTGGGAGGCAGTGGTGTCAAAACTACTGATGACAGGAGCTGTGCTCACACAAGGGAACAAATCCTTCCTACTGCAAGTCCAGGTGCCTCAGAAATGTTCTCAGCCTATACCTCTTCTCCTTCACCTCGGACCAACTTGTTTTTTCCTTTCTGCTTTTACAAACCGCGTCAGGCTCATCCAAAAACCTGTCATCCTTTTTAACAAAAGGGTGAAATAAACATCCCAGCATCATCTTCGGCAACTTGCCACAGGGAAACTGCTGCAAGATATGACAAGATGAATACTGCCTTTAAATGTGATACGGAGAGGAAACGAATGACACCCACTTGAAATAAGCAGCACTGGGGCCGCACAGAGCTGACCTGATGGTAGCAGGATGGGGTGCCAGCATGGCAGTGAGCAGGAGAGGGCTGGGGAGTCTCTTCCCTGGCACAGCATGTGGTCCTCATGACCCAAAGGGTCCATTGGTCTCACCTAGGGCCCTGTCTTGGCTGTCCTCACCAAACCATGGGGGGTTTTGGATGAATTCCTGTTGACCTGGGCAGATAGCACTGGCACGGCTCTCCCAGGTGCTGTGGAGACAGCATCAGGGCAGCTGTACCTTTTTTTTGTTTAAGGCAAGCTAAATGTTTTTTTTTAAGAAAAAGGTAATGTTTGTGGATCTGTACTGAGGCAAGAGAAGAGGCTAACTTAAGTTTGCTAAATAAAACTGGTGAGAGAAAGAGGAGCCAATGGGGAAATAAACGCTGTATCAGGGGATGAGAAGAAAACATGATGTGCAGAGCTCTCAGTCTGTAGGCCTTTGAGCCTCCCAAGGGCTGTGCAGGTGCTCTCTGTCCAGCCACGTGGCCTGCAGGAATTTGGTGCAGATGAGGTACCCACACATCAGCAGCAGGGGACACTTGGTCCTGGAGATGTGGTTTAGGGGTGGTCTGACTGCTGAGCTCTCCACCACCTTACCCTGCTTGTGCCTTTCTTCTGTGGCTCCTTCTAAGGCTATGGCACAGCAAGCGCAATGCACTGAAATGTCTTTTAAAGGTGATCTATGGTCTGTCCTTCTAGTTCTTTGCTGTTAAAGCTTCTCACTGCCAGGGACTCACCATAAAACACAAAAATGTAGCATGCTCTTCATGGAGAGACGAGTTATTTCATCTCAGTGTCTCTAATCTCAAAAGCACATCAGAGAAATGTATAAAGGATGCAGTCTTTGCCCCAGAGATATGATCTAAACATAGATAAAGCAACTAAAAAGATGACATAACAGGACACTAGAGGGAAAGGCACTGAGATGTTGTATCTGGAGTATTGCAGCCTTTGCTAAATTTATGAAGACCAGTGGTGCAATTCTGTGTATGTCTATGCATGTATACGCACACATGCATACATGTATTTACAACCATTACTTAAGTTGTAGTTGCTAAAAATTCATCCCATAAATAATTTGAACTAAAAAACTCATTAGTGATGTTTGGTGGTCAAAGGGGGTGAAGACAAAAAGAGGATAGAAGCGTAAGAGTTTTCCATGGCCGTCTTGTTTCCCTTCTGAACCCTCCAAATGCTGTTGAGCTCTGTGTACTAAAGTGCAACTCATACATACCATTATATGTCTTCCATGCACTCAAGCCCCCGTCTACCAGATCGTTAGAGGGCATTCACATACTTTGGCTTTCACGGTGTCTGTGCTTTAGTTCATTAGCTCACAAAAAACCTTGGGTAGCTCTTATAACCATGACTCATTACAAAAATATCCTTGTGTGGAGAATGGGGATAATGCTTGGCTATGTTTCTACCAGGAGTTCTGATAACTAATTATTTAATCTTTATAGAGCACTTAGATATTTGGATACCCCTTGATAGAATCACATACCCCCTTAGCTGTCAAACCACAATAGCACCTTTTCAGCCCTACTGGCGATGCAGCGAGATAGTAAAACATCCCCACTGCCTGAACACACTGAGTGACTGGCTCTACCTTTATCAAAGTAACCCACAACAGGTTTCACTACTTGAATGAAATAAAGCGTGAAAGAAGATATGAGAAAGAGACAATGAGGAGATTAATGCTAGTCTTGATGAAAGACTTCCTGGCTGGCTGCTCTTGCCCAGAAAGCCCCTCAGAGAGTGCAATTAGTGCACGTTATGCACACATTAGCAGCATTTCTTCATCCTATGCCATCCGTGTTCTGTGTGCTTTCTTCCTCTCTCGTGGGTTTGAATGCTTTGTGTTCATAGTTTAGTAACCTGGGTCACCCTTTCTTTTGTGTCTGGGGGGATGGGCTTGTCTGCAATGTAGAGGTAGAGCAAGGTAGGGGAAATGGGCAATACTAAAATATCACTGCCTGTCTGGATTGGTGTATGGCTGTAGAAAGGCTTATAGCCTGCATGTGAATCTGCAGTGCTTGGAAATCCAGTTCAGTGGCACCAGAGGACATCCCTGTGGGCACTGCTGCCACATGCACTCGGGCAACCTGTGCCAGGCTCGGGTCAGGCCGGGCGCTGAAGCAGCCAACCTGGGTCACTTGCTCAATAATTTCTAGTCCTTGTTAGCAAATGGTGATGGTGCAGTGTTCCTCCTGGCTGTGAGCTGTGGCAGTACAATGCCACCACAGGTGACCTCCACTTTGTGCTGCCATGCAGTACTTGGGGCAGGGTAAGCTGGTTTTTCTTCTCTTAGAATAGGCACAAAATGGCAGATCTCAGTACTTTGAAACAAAGCTGGATTTCAGTGCAAGTCAGACTTTGCAGACTTCAACAGAACGAGTTTGAATTAGAATCTCAAATTCAGGGGTGTATCTGTTTTGAACCTTAGTACAGTTTCTGTTCCCTGTTTACTCCTTGGATGGATTAGTGAAACGGAGATCATTGTAATTTTACTACTATAAAGAGTCACAAATTCTGAAGCTTTTCATTCACATCATGCAGAACAGACTTTGATGACTTCAGAGATATTGAAATCCAGCTTTAATATGTTTATGGTTTTACAGAATTACAATGTAGATTAACTAAGCTTGTAAAAACCCAATACACAAACTCTTCACCTCATCTTGGTTTCTATTACCTATCTTCAAATTGAGATTTTTTTACAGTCACATCGAAGTACAATTTCAATTACATCCTGTTACTAATAATTTAATTGCAACTTAGTGCAAGATACCACCCCACCAAGGATTGGCATTTAGAGGATTATGCCTGCAGGGGTAAGGACAATTTGGTTTCAGAGCTGTATCTTCTTGGTGTGACTGTTTCTGATGGATTGTGAACAAAATTGTATTGTGAAATACATGTTCTTATTGGAATTGCTGTTAACTTCATAATTGCTCTGTAATTACCAAGGAGAGAGTATCTTACAATTCTGACAGCCAGGTGCATGTATTGCTTAATCAGTCTCCATTATGGTCTTGGCTCAGTTCCTGGGGGTGCTTTCCTATTCTCTTTCAGTTGTGCAATACCAAAACTGACTAAGTGGTGCGTCTGCTGCTTTGTTCCTGCTTCAGAGCTAACAACAGGAGCAAACAGAGATGAACTTTCAAGAAGTTGAAGAGTCTGGCTGGACGAGATCTGGGCATGCCACTCCTGTCATGAGCTCTTTTCCCAGCTGGAGGCCTTGCTGCCTGCCCCGAGGCAGGCTCCTCACAGAGCAGCGGGGAACAGAGCCTGGCTCAGACCACCCGCTCCGCTCCTCTTGCCCTGCAAGCACAAAGCAATACCGCAGCATCTCGACAGGCAGCACTGCCAGGAGCTGAGAAGGCTACCAGGAGAGAGGTCAAGGGTCTTTCTTCTGGACATCCTCAGCCTGGAATATGGGTTAGAAAAAGTTTCATCTCCAACAGTGATTAAGAGTGGGACAGCAATGAGATAAACAGTGAGTTGTCAGCAACTTCAGATGAGATTCCTGCCCTGGGGGAAGTGCCATTCGTCTGTTTTGCAGTATACCGGGTCAGAGCTTATGCTAAAATATTGTAAATTGTCAGCTTTGTCTGTGGCTTTGGGAATATTTCAGTGGCCCTCGCTGCATGCACTGGCATTCTAATGGAGCTTTATGAAAGGGCTTTTTTTGGCGTAATCCGTCAACAGATAAGCCCAGGGAGAAAGAGAAGGAGAATTCAGTGCCTCTCCCAAGAGAGGCAGCAATGAAGATGCATGCATTAAGCATTCTCCTCTCCCTTTGGTACGCCCAGCAGAGCAGGGTCTCCAAGGATCTCGTCAAGCACAGTGCTAGCTGAGTGGGTGTCCTGCCTGACAAAAGCTTTTCTTAATAATGTTTTCACTTACATGTAAAGAATAAAGTTCTTGTCTTGTCCCTTCCTATATTTTTTTTTCCCCAAAAGAAATCAATATTTTTGGTATATGTGACCAAGGAACAACAATCTCATGGGGGTAATGTCAATTTTATTGACCTTCCAGTAGAGCAGAAATCAATGAAACAGGTTACTACAGATACAGTTTGCTTGTTACACATGTGACAGCCATGCAAAGCTCTGACCAGGCAATAATTTCTCCTAGGACCGATGTTACACCTCCAAGGCCACCAGCAGCGTTCAGTTCCCAGGCAGCAGAAGCCTCTGGTAGGCTGCAGAGCACCCCAGTCTATCTGCAGCTCTCCCCTCTCTCTTCTAACCGGCCCATGTGCCTGCAGGGCTCGCAGGGTCCTTTTATCGGCATCCAGCTCCAGGCAGGTGCCTCTTGGGGGGTTAGTTATGCCCAACTTTTGTTCCCCATAGCCAGTGGCCTATTTTCTGAGCTCGTTACTGGAAACTCTTGCATCTTGGGCTGACAAACTGGCTTTGTGCTCTCCTCTGCCAGGAAGATGGAGGTCCCCTTGGGCTATGGAGAAAAAAATGGCCTCTTTCTGAAGATGCTTCAAGTGTCATATTTCTCTTCAGTCCCTGTTTCAAGGTCAGATGATGCCAGCATTGCTCTTTTGTCCTCAGTGGACTGAAAGCATGAGAAGCATCAGGCTTCCCCTGCCCTTTTCTCTGTTATCTGCTTATCCCCATAGAGTAGAAGTTGTCTTTCCAAGAGCAAAGAGTGCACTCGGTGTTATAATAGATGAACTTTTCAGCTGACATAGCTCCCCTTTTCCCATTTCCTCTGTTTTTAGTATCTTTTTTCTGCTGAGAAACTTTTTAGACATGAGATACCCAGCAAAATACTGGCATTTCAGAAGGTGCTACAAAAGACCAGAAGGGGGAATTTTTAATTTCAGAAAACAATTGTGTCTTCAAGGCCTCATAGTCAGTGCAGTTCTAGGAAATGCTTTGAAGCAGAGAGGGATGTGAGATTTTTTTGGAGTGACTCATTGGCTGTTATAGATTACCAGTTTCACAGCCTTGGAGGCTGATAAGTCTGTTCACAGAGCAGGTGTAGCAAGTGCCCTGTGGAGGCCTTGCTGTGTGTGCAGGGGGGTTGTGTCAGTGCTGCCACAGGGAAATACGGTTGTGTGGATGCCCTTGACTTTCAACCCCACTGTTGTGCTTGCTCTGGGGGCTCCCAGGGCTTTAGGATGCACAACCATCTATAGGGGCACAGGGGGAGACGAGAGAGGATGGCTGCATGTCTCTTGATGCAAAATTGCACTTTTAGAGGGAGCAGGGAAGAGAAAGCTGATGTGGGGAGTCTTGAGGAGAGACCTGCACAGAAGCAGCTGCATGCCATGACATGGGAAAATGAATTCCAGGTACCCACAGGTACATCATAGGGTGACCAAAGTATGTCTGAGTGGGCACTCAGCTCTGTCCCTCAGCGTGCCAGGGTCTGAAGGGAAAACTGCATGGGCTTTACATACAACCTCCTCTGTGCACAATGTGTTGTTATTGCTGCTGTACCTTCCTTTCCATCACATTTTACAGCTTCTTGTAAGACTTTTGCCAGTAAATGGAAGGGGTGGGAAATTGAGGAGAGATGTAAATGCAGCATGACTGTGCTTTGTTAGATACAGTTACTAGCTAGTTACTGGTCCAGCTTGGGGTTAATCCAGTTTGGGGTTAATGCCTCAACTGAAGTGTGACTTTGCAGTAATTCACAGCACTGTAGCTTTTGGAGGTGCAAAGACAACTCTGTTGTCTTTTCCTATGATTGTGGCATGCTCTGAATTATCCTCCCTTCAAGTGCCATGCCCAGGTGCTTTCTACACATATGCAAAGCAAATGCGAGGCCTGTTTTTACTCCAGGAAAACATCTTGGACCTTTGGTTTGTCATCAGTCAGATGAAAGTCAGCTGCTCTAGGCCTGTTCCTATTCCCAGTCTGCTCTGAAGCACATATTCTTCCAAATGTTTGGGTTTTCACTGGAAACAAATTTCACGTAGGAACAGTTTTTAATAGGGTCCTGCCAAAATCTGGTCACAAAGTTGGGCTAAGTGATAGCACAAAGCTCCCTTGTCCCTAGGTGCTGTGCCCTGTGCTGTGTGACTCTGTGTGGCATTGCTGGTTCAGCGTCACCCAGCAGTGATGCAACTCCAGGTGTCAGGATGCACCTTGGCCTTGGAAAATATAAAAGGCCTCATCCTGCAGACCTTTGCAGTAACCCTTTCACTATAATTTTCTTTATAATGTTTGGAGGCAGTGGCATGTATGGAGGTGGGAGGATGGCATACATTTGTTGCCGCTTCTCCATTACCTTGAGGCAGGTTAGCCAGGTTGTAGATTAACTGTGCACAAAAGCCCAGCAATTACAGAGACATTATAGATATGTGATTATGTATATCCTTAAGTTTATGACTTCATTCTTTCTTAACCCCATTTCTCAAAGGCAAATACACTGAACATGTGGTGTTTTCTCAGCCTGGGCTGACATACACTTTGTGTGACCTGCCTTAATCCTGAACAGGACGTGCCCTCCTGCCTGCCCTGCCACCTATCTGCTGATACACCCTGGGTCTCAGCAGGACAACTGGGACTGAGAGACCTCGAGGGCATGCCCGTCAGAGCTGCTGGGCATGGGCTGCAGCAGTAGAGTGCCTTGTTCATGCTGCCTGCAAGCACCACACGCTTCCGTGCTCCCTCTGAGCTCAGCTGAGAGCTGCCTGCCCTTCTGTGGTCACCAGGGCTCAGCTCCACTGGGGCTTGTCAAAACCAAAACAGAGCTTCGTGTCAGAAAGGAAGGCACAAGAGCAAACATTGTCTTGAAACTGCTGAACACTGACTGTGGAGAAAGAAGGGAGTAAACAACCCCTGGGCAGAGGGAGAGCAGGGTGGAGGCTGGATCCTTGCATCCTCCCCACAAAGGTTCCCTGCGCAAAAGGCAGGCAGACAGCGGGGATCAGCAGGCACACCGTGGAGGTACTTAGGTTTCTCACCATCTGCAAATTGCATCTTGGACTTGCAAGGGCAATAGCTACCTCTTCTCCCTGCTCTCTGGCCAGCATGCCTGCTGTTGGGAGGCGTGGCTTGCTGTGGGGCTGTCAGGAACAGGGGCAGACCCAGCCTCACAGGGGGGCTAGGGGTGTGGGGTCACTCTGCTTGGCTGGCAGGGAAACCAGTGCACATCAGCCTGCAGAACTGCTTCCAGTGCCTTCTCATTAGCTGAACGCTTTTCCTCTTAATGCACACATTATATTGGTATGGCTGTCAAATGAATGCAGAAAGCATTGGGAAATGCATGTTGACTTACAGACAGCTGGAAATTTAGCGTGATTCATGGAAACACCCATAGCTGAGAAAATACTCATAAAAGTAACCAGCCACTTACACTAGCTTAACACTTCCACTTCTGAATGGGACAAGGAAGTGCTGGCTCCTCAGGAAAACAAGTGGGCAGGCTCACTCAGGTGTGTCTGAACTGTAGGAGGAATTTGTCTTGAAAACATTTCTGATTCATCCTGATAAACCCAGTCCCTCAGCCCTTGTTATGGCTGTGAGTGGCCCAGGTCAAATGCATTGGTGACATCAGGCAAGGGACTTTTGGCAAGCTTGGGGGAGTGGGAAGGACAAAAGGGGAAAGACAAATCCAGGCCCAGACTTCGCAACACTTTTGAAAAGCCCCACCAAACCCCAGAGCCAAACATGGCTGAGCTGGGGAATACCGTGAGCACAAAGTTTGCCTCTTGGGCCTGTCTCCCATGCTATTCTTTCTCTCCAAAGTTTTGTCACTGAGCTTGCAAAAAGAAAATAAACTCAATGACATTGACTTCAGCAAGTCTCTGTGCATATGGCAATGGTTCCATGAGTATCAGCAGGACTGTACTGCTCGGGAAATGTTGCTGAGACATAGCCTGAGGCTGGGAGGCACTAGTGAGCCCCGGGCAGGGAAACCCCACTGGCTGTCTTTAGTGCCAAGATCAAACCATGGCTGCTCACTTGAGAGCAGGGCGAGGGGTGCTTTAGGAAGGAATAGCTTTTTGGGAAATCCTCCATCCTTCTTCCTGGAGCTGTGCACTGCAGGGGGGCAGGCTAGCAGATGTTTCACTGATGATCATCTTCTTTCATGCTTTCAAATTGCCAAGTTCTGCCCTTCTTTCTCCCTTCTCCCCTTCACAACTGAAAAAAAAAATCCATCTACTCCCTAAAGTTTAGAGATTTTGGGAGGTGCTGAGTTAACAAGGTGGATTTGAAATAAGATGGATTCTGAGCTTGAAAAAAAGCTGAAAACACAGAACTGAACACTGAGTGCAGCCTTCCTGTGGCACATCCTCACCTGCATCAGCGCACCCTGCTGTTGGAAGGAAACACTCCTGCGCAAAGCATACACTGACACCCTCTCCCTTTGCAAGCCAAATTAATCATACTCATGTGCCATATTCCATTTTAATTTTTATTACACAGTCCAAGATTAAAGGTTAATGTAGTACGTCTCCCCATCTCCACTCCCATTACAATGGAGTGCTTTGAATAACTATTAACTTCGCGGTTAACTGAAAGAAAATTGTTAATCATCTACAAGCTTATGTTGCATAAAAATCATTCTCTGTAACTTTCTCCTGACTGTGGGAGAGCCCTTTTCTCAACGCTGACCTTCAACAACACCTGGTACCTGCAGCCTGCAAAACACAGAAAATCATACTACATGGGCTTATCAGCCAACCAAGGTCATAAACTGCGTGAATCAGTGGAGCGCAACTTATGTTTCTTGGTGTTGATGTTGATCCAACATCCAGTTCTTCTGCCAGCAAAGATAGGGTTCTCTGGGTCTTCAGAAAGCACCTAATAAGTTGCTTTGTTTTGTTTTTTTTAATTTAGCAAGTTAAGGCTAATCTGTGGAGCGCGGGGTGTTGCTGGGACACACACTGTGACAGTACAGCCTGTCCTTCCCACTGCACAAGACGTGCGCAGACCGGCGCGTGTGTGAACACTTGTGGTTCAGCGGCAGGGTTAGGGCTGCCTGCCCCAGGGACCAGCTCTCCTCTTGGCACCAGAGGTGTGGGGAGTGGGATAAGCCCCTGGTGACTTAAGACATACCCCCCACCAGAAGAGCCTGCTGGCACCACTGACTCAGGGTGGTGGCAGCGGCTGCTTTCTGCTTCCCTGTGCAGCCGCTGCCAGTGGCCAAGTTTGGCTGCAGAGGTGCAGCCTCCTTGTTGAACGATTATATGGAGAAGGCTTGCGTCCAGCCATTTGGGAAATAAATCACCCACTGTTTGTGAAGTAGGAGGGAAGCACTTGGGACGGTGAAAGATTAGACTGTAAGCCTCACAAAACTCCCCTTCTGGCTGTAAAGATGGACTGTGGATGTTGTGTTTTTTAGCTCTTTAAATGATTATTTCTGTGCCAGACTTATTAGGCAAGATATTGTTGGGATCTTGGCACAGAGAGAAATACGGCTGCAGGCTTTGCAGACTCTCCTCTCCACATCTGGTCACTGTCAGGCCTTCAGCTAATAGGCTGAGGACTGTGTGCTACAGAAAACAGCCTCTGCAGCTGCTAGGGGCTAAATGTAACTATATATTGCTCCAAACACAAACATTTCCACATTAGGCATTGCGTGTCCTCCCCCAGCACAGAGCTGCAGCCACTGACCTCGGGAGCCTGCACTGCATCAGCTTGCCTTGGCTTCTCCTCGGCCAGCAAATTCCGTCTCTTTTTATGGCTGTGGCTCTCGAAAGTGAGAGCAACAACCCTGCTCGGGTCAAGTTGAATGTGGCCAAGCATTGTGCAACCTCCTGCAGACAGTCACAGTGCTGAACAGCCAGGAGCCATGGGGTGGCTGAAGCAGGAGCCCTGCCAGGAGAGACTTGCTGGGGACAGAGGGTGGTAAGCAAGGTGGGGAGAAATGGGTGGTCCCAGGCTTCAGGGAGCTGCAGAGGGAAGGGTTTTGGAGGAAGGCACAGGTAGCTGCAAGATTTCCTAGGACTTTCTAGGCATCTCTGGCTGTCCCCCACCCACCTCCCCTGCCAAAAACCCATCAGAGAGCTGGGAGCTGCTCTTGGCTCTTGCTTGGAGTTCAAGCAAATTGCCTTGCATGCAAACATGAAGTCCCTTGCAGGTGTCCACGTACAGTGGCCAGCTCTCCCAAGTAGTGTGCTTCCTCTCTCTTCCTCCTTCTCTGCTTTGTGCTTCTCTCTGCCATCCAAGGCCAGGAGCAATTTGTCAAGACTGCTTTCAGAAAGGTGTTTGCTGAACTTGGCTCATGAGAAAGACACACATGTTTCATCAGATGGAGCCTTAGTCCACCCCTGTGATAAAAATAAAATCAACTTCCTTCCAGTATCTGCAGGACCACTCACTCGTGCCGGAGGGAATCTGTGAGTGGAGGGAGTTTGGTGTAGCTGTTTCCAGTTCTGGGCTGTTCCCAAGCTGCTGCAGAGGTCTGTCCTGCAGTGCCTGCTCAGGTGAACTGGATAGATGACAAGGCTAAGGGAGGCTTTGCTCCAGCACAGCAGTTGGGTGTCTAAAGCAATCGTTACAGAGAAGGCTCTTCCAAGACCTGGCATCCAACATGGCAGGTGTGTCCTGGGCACAGCCCCCAGTTTGGAAATTCAGCACCCCGTGCTGACTGGATCCTGCTTAAATACCTCCTGATTAATTAAGTGTTAGCCTGTTTATATCAGCCCTCCCACCTGCTTGTCCACTGCACAGCACTTTTTGGTGCTGTGGGAAAGAAAGACACCTTTTGCTGTTTGGCTGACTCCAGGCTGGATCAGCTGGCCAGGTGCATGGCCAATTTCCATTGCTGCTTTGAAGCTGAGAAGTAGTTTGAAAAGAATAGAGCCTTTAGCCCTGTAAGTAAAAGCCATTTATCTTAGGATGAAAAAGTGCTGGCATGGAAAAATTCCAATGCTATGAAAGTCTCTTTTCCTGAATGTCTTGGATACTTGCTGGATTAGGTTCATTGGTAAGGAGCTCAGAGTTATGAATGTCTCTTTTACAGAAATGAGCTGCAGAAGGAAAACGCAAGCACTGGCATGCTTGCAAGTGGGACAGAGCAAGACTCCCCATGGACCAGACATTTCTGAGATTGCTTTTAAAGGTATGGTCGGTATTGCTGCAGCGAGCTGAGGTGGTAGTAAATCCCCTATTGTAACCATAGCCGTTACTGTTTCCCAAGGGTATAGTATCAGCAGAATACCTTATATAAACAAAAGCAGAGCAGTATTGGCTTTGCTCTGCATGGCTGTTTAATAACACTTTGTGCTCCGTTTGGAGAGCGTCAGAGTGTTCTACAGACACTAATGAAATTAGCCTCATGATGCTCTGGTGAGGTGGAGATGTGTTATTAGCCCTTCCCCTGGGCTGAGTCTGTGTGTGGTGTAGGATTCCCAGCAGTGTGGGGTGCTCATGCCTGTGCTTTCCAGCAGGAAACACCTCAGTGGGATGGGTCCTTCTGCAGCTCCCAGTCTGCTCCACCACTTCTCCAGATGGTTTCTGATGCCTGGTCCAAAGGGTGGGTGCGGGAGGAGGTGGTGGCAAGCATGATGCTGTGTCACCCCCTGCTAAACAAAGACTTTCTCCTGGGTCAGAGCAATCTTCCACTGCTAAAGGTCTGAGCAGAGACAGAAAACTCGTATCCTCCTCTCAGGTTGCTCAGCGTATCTGCTGCATTTCGAGGCCTTATGTCAGCTTACAGTGGCTGAGCTGCAGGACTTTTCCCACACACCAGTGTGGGATAGTGGGTATGCTGGACAGGAGCTCTCTTGCTTGCACTGTGCATGGCTATGACCTCTTTGGTTGAAAGATGGGATGTTGTCTGCAGCTTTCTGATGATCCTGCCCTCCTCAAGCACAGTAGGCCCAGTTTTGTCACAAACGTCAGTGCTGGTCCTGAGGTTGTATCCGAGCTACCACTGGTGCTTTGCTTTAAATAGATCCTAAGCAAACCTTTCTGTTTGTTTTTCTTGACATGGTACTGACTGGTGCTTTCCAAGAAACAGGGAAAAAAAAGCTGGATTCACAGTGGTGACTTTGACTCCATCTGGCAAAAGCATACTGATCTCCTAAATGAGAAAGGCACAGCCACGAATAGGAAAAGTAAACGGGTCACTGCGAGAACCAGCCTGTTCCTTCTGACTCAGTGGCTGCCAGTGACAAAATCTCACTGGTACTTGGTCAGAAGATCCCTCCATTTTAGTATTTGCTCTGTCACAGGAATACCAAAGGGCTTTCCAGATACATGAGATCTGCATATGGAGTTTAATATTGGATTTCATAAAGTTTGCTGCACTTTACCCTGCTCTACTAGGTAAATATTTTTCTTCCAAATCATCATTTGCCTTTCTGGGTCATGTGACCTGTGAGGCTGGTAAGCTCATGCCTGTTGCAGGTGTGAATACCTGACAGAGTGGACTGGGGAGCAGGGGTGCTGGGGAACAGAAGAAGACATGCCATCTGCTGCCCTTCCTACCACTGAGAGTGTGCTGCATTCCCCCGTGGAGTCTGTAGGATCGTAGTGGTCTGAAGCTCAGAGGAAGGGCTGAGACCTTCCTCCAAGATGGGCACTAGTGAGGGCACTTGTTTTGGAGCTCTCCAGTGAGAAGTCTGGACTTCGGAGAGGCTCAGAGTGGACCCGTAAGTCTGCACTTCTTAGACTGGACTGGGGAGCTATCCCACATGCTGGAGGGATCCCCTCAGAGCCTTTCCTATCCCCTCCTTTGCTGTGTTACTGTTTTCTGGCTGAATGTTCAGCCAGCAGGAGCTGAGAAACCACCCTGCCTATGCAGCAGTAACACACAGGCCATTGAAAGTATTCCCAGTGACTCAGAGTGGAGGGAAAACACCACACTCGGGTTTGAGCCCCTGTTGTGAAATGAAGGGACAAAAAAAGCACCTTTTAGTATCGTCTCCATAATCCAACTCCTCTGTGTCCTCCTTATGGTTTGTCGGCTAGTGCCTGTAGTACTGCTTGTGCTCCATGAATCCACAGGTCTCTCCTCCTGAGTGCCCTTGGCTGGTGTTTGGCTGCCAGGGTATCACAGAATCACAGAATGAGTAATGTTGGAAGGGACCACTGGTGGGGTCGTCTGGGACAGCCTCCCTGCTCTAGCAGGGTCATCTTACAGTACATTGCACAGGATTGCATCCTGCTGGTTCTTGAAGTGCCAGTGTGAGAGGCAGATCTCTGCACTCAGGGCTTCAGCTCCAGTGAGTCAACAGTGTTTGGCTAGTGATGAGATCAGGCTGCAGCATTTAGGTAGACATTCCTAAGCCTTTGCCTCTGACTGCTCACAGGTGCTTGGAGATGTGGTTTGGTTTGTCTGGGAAGGGGCATTCAGACTGTGATTTTCTACCACTGGGAAGATGACTTGGGAAGTCCTGGTGAGCTTCACCACTGCTGGTTGCAGCCAAGCAGGAAGAAGCAACAGCACACTCAAAGATACAGTGAGGGCTACAGTTGATGCTTTCCTCTTTCTCAGCCAGAGGTCTGAACTGGTCTCTCCATCCTTTCACAAAGTGGCCACTCTGACTAGTCCACATCCACATCCAAATTCTTGAACTTTGCTTATGGAAGAGGTGGAAATACTCCTGAGGAAAATACTGTGCTGGAGGTAGTGATTTTCATGATGGGCAGAGCCAAACCCCACATTGCAACACAAGCTTAACATGGATGTACTTGAAGACTTTGTCAGATCTGGATCTGAATTTTGTGACTGGTTCTGTCTTAATGACTGGCTGGACCATACACTCCTGAAAGCCAAGCTGTTCACCTTGTAAAGCTCCACCTCTGAAGAGGAGTTGCCTACAGCATTACCTATACACAGCAAGCACATCAGGTGGGCTTCTCATTGTGGGGGTGGTGGTGAAAAATGAAGTTTAGTTTTATTTTAGGGGTATGTTCACACATCTTATAAGGCATACGAGCACTGACAGGGAGAACTTAGGGCAGGTTTTGTCATCCATGCCAGTTGGTAAGCTGTGGAGAAGCGTGAACATCCCAGACAGGCTCTCCCCTACCAGCCCTCCCCTTCCCTGCCTGTTGCTAATTAGAGCTTGGCTTAAGCCGTGCAGCTTGAGTTTGAGGGCCACTTTTACAAACTCTCTGTTATCATGACATATAACATTGAAACCAGTAGGCAGTCTTGGTGTGTAGGTAGAAATTCCATCCTCATCTGAACTGATTGCTGGCCTTTTGCAATACTGCTTAAAATTTGGGCTTTTTATCATCTGAATGATAAGTCTTTGGTACTTCCCACTTAGTTTTTTTTCTCCTGCCTGTAGTGCCCGGAATATATGTTAACAGTCTATTGATGGAAATGATAATTAGGGGATTGTCATGAAAAATGCACATGAACTTTTCAAGCTGTCATTCAAAAAAGATTTTTTACAGTCAACTCTCAATTATCTGTGGGTGCATTCTCTGAGCTGCAGATTAGATGTGCCATGTTTAAAAAACCCAGCACTCTTTCAGAGCCATTATAAAGTATAATGCACAATGGTTTTTTTCATTTTATTTATAACCTCATCCTGCATCTTAAACTTGTTTTTTTCAAAGGTAAAGGTATTAAAGCACTACACTCCTGAGGTCTTATTTACATGCATTTTATATTATTAGTTTCGCTTTTCTTTCTCTGCCCTCATTACCCCGGATACTGAGAGCTGAGCGTATCAGTTTATAGCATCTGTGGAGGAGGGCATATGACATGGTAACCTTTCCCCAGCTGTTTTCTTTTCTTCTGGTGCTGCATAAGAGTTTCTGCAGTGTGATGCTGCACAGCCAGATGGGGTGGTGAGGAAGGGGGAGTGCTCTGCTGTGAAAGAAAAAGAAAGGGTCTGTACCTGAAGGAGCATGAGTGAGTGACAAACAGCTGAAAGAGAAAGGATGTCTTAGAAACCATTTGTCAGGCTGGAAAAGCGTCAGCTTGTTAAAAACATGCTTGTTCAGTTAAAAGGATGAATTGACAGATGAAGGCTCAGTGCAAATTCAGCTGCCATCACTTCAAAACCCTCACAGCTGAATCAGCATATTTCTGTTTCCATACATAATGGATGCAGCCAATGTGCCATTACGATGCCCACAACAAGACTTGTGTTAAGCTCCTTAAATTAGGTGTTTATGATAGCCCCACTCTAAAGCAGTAGCTTATTTTTTCCTGGGCCTCCTTCTCTTCACACGCCTTTTGTTTTTGCAGCCCTGGGAACAGCTGCCTAAGCAAGGATTCTGGGGAGGGAGTGGTCCTGACTCAGTGCTACCATGCTGAGATTTTCAGTCATGTGTTTCATGCTCTCTCTGGCCTTTGCATTGCCTGCAAGTTCCGCTGTCATGTGCTGGTGCTGCCGGTCCTCACGGTTAGCCAGGAACCAGGGTCCCACAGTGCCGCGGACTGACCCGCGGGGTGCTGGCATGCAGGAGTGCAGACCTAGGGCAGTGGGCACTTTCTCCACAAACTTGTACCTGCTCCTTTCTTGCCATCTTCTCACTGCCTCTGCTGCCAGAAACATGGTTTCTCTGCACCACCTCCTCTCCCTGTATCACCCCAGCCTGGAGCTGATGCCCTGCTCTTCTCCCATTGGGCTGTGGCTTGAGGCATGTTCCCCTCCTGCCTGGCTGAGCTCTAGCCACGTCAATGTTGGGTACAGCTAGTGCTAGAGAAGGACCCAAATCAACCCCACCTAGACTTTGGCAATGTTTGGGTCCAGATACATGGTTTGATTGTAGAGCTCTCTAAGAATTGACACCTGTTTTTTTCAGTGTTGCTTGAGGAGTTTGAAAGTAGCTTGGCATTTTCACAAAAAGTCCTGCTGAGTAAAGTATTATTGAATGATTGTCAACATTAATCCAAAACCTACTGCCCTATGATAGATTTACTTTTTTTTTTTTTTTTGAGCTGAAGGAATGAAGAAGAATAAGAAACATTAAAAAAAAAATGGACTTTTCTTGTGAAGACAGAAAAAAAGAATAAAGTTGGCACCTTTTTATTCAAACCAGAAGGTTTTCTGAAAACAACTTTTGGCTGAATATTTTTTAAAAGTGTTTCTTGGGAACTGTCAACCAGCTCTAGTATCTTATGAAAGATGTTTCACTTAATAAAACTGCAGGCAGAGAGGCAGAAACAATACACCCATTCATCTCCTTTAGCCCCTCGCTCCCTTTCCCTGCCGCCCTGCTCGCTC
The DNA here is from genome assembly GCA_013399855.1 of Oxyruncus cristatus. NCBI lineage: Eukaryota > Metazoa > Chordata > Aves > Passeriformes > Cotingidae > Oxyruncus > Oxyruncus cristatus. The sequence goes on from VXAY01004260.1 coordinate 1,059,051, forward strand.
CTGAAGGCGCAAATCCTATCAGGTGGTGTGAGCCCTTCCACGGGCTACAGTGTGATTTCTAGGCTCGGAGACATTTTGTGAGTCACAGCTGCAGGGCAGCATGCCCGCAGCAGCTAGGGGAAGCACACATCCCTGCACGTGGGGGATGCACGGCACCTCTGCCACGGGGCAGTGGGAGCTCTGACACCTCCAGTGGATGTGCTATGTGGACACCAGTAAAACACGGCGGAGCATGTAGTGGTGCTGGCTAATCCCTGCTTCCTTAAACAGGCTTTTTTCCTCCTTCTCTTGACCCTGGGGATGTGTTGCAGATGAAACATGGCCCCAGAGAGCAGGTGGAGGAAGGATGGAGCAGTTGGAGCACCATATAGCACCCTTTGCAGGGGTGGCAGCAGGGCAAAGCTGCCTTCAGGAGCTTCCCCTTGCTGTCCCTCTCCAGAGGTGGGATCACAGGGACGACGAAGTGTCTGTGGACTCCAGAGGCATGAGCAATGTTTCTGCTTGCTATGCTATTTCTGGAAGTTTTCATAAGGTAAACAAGGGCCTCCTCTTGATTCATTGAGGTCATTAGTGAACTGTAGGATGGTATTTACATTGCTAAGGTATTCACACAAGCTCTCTCCCAGACGGCAAGTTCACAGGGGAGGAGGTGACCTTCAGCGTTTCTTGTTTTGCCCTGTATCTGGCACGCGGGGGGCCTGCCTGTTTGACTGGAGTGCCTGGGTATTGTAATCAAAATAAATCATCCTTATCATTGCTGGTGGCAATACTGCAGAGGAAAGAGAAACAGGCGCCTACCTTGCACTTTGCGAAAATGACATCACTGTGAGGAGCGGGATGGGAGGTCGGGGGATGAACTCCAGGCAGCTGCAGCTGCCACCTCTCCTGAGCAGGGCTCTGCTGTACTGGGCCAACCTCCCAGCTTGGCAGTAGCATGGATGAAGCACTGGACATGATGGGGAAACTGACCTGCTGTCCAAATTAAAGCAAATAACAACTTTCTCTAATGAGAGAAAAGGAGAGAGTGTGGTGATGTTCTGGTCCAGCCTATCACAAATTGACAAGGGAACCCCCCAATCCTTTGCCTCTCCCCTCCCTGGGCAAACCACAGGGAAAAAAAGCATACAGTGAATAGTGGAACTATTTAAGACTGCTTTTGGTTTTTTTTCTATGGATTTATATGATTCTCACAGTGTTGAGGGATGACTGACTTCTTGTAATACTGAAGAAAATGAGCACTTGGAGAATCTACTCAGACTAGCAGTGCTATGAATACCATAGTCATATGGAAAAACTTCACAGTTTGCATGTATTCAAACCCAGCAGCTCTACATAAAGAGCAGGCCGTGAGCTAAAGACTAAACTCTCTGATGACCAGTAAGGTATAAAAAGTCTTTTCCTTTGAAGGAGGATTTGTAGAGACCCTGTTCAGCTGCATATTTTCATGAAACTTATAGCAGCAACTTCCTTTCTCAGAGGCCAAAACATTTCAAAGAGGATTTTCCGGTTGGTGTCAAGGAAAACAGATGTGGTAATGGTGGGGAGATGTGCGGGGAAGAAAGGGCTTGTGCTTGAAGCAAAGCCAGGTGAAGAAGGTCCTGCCTCCTACCATGAGCAAGACAAACACACTGCTCATGCCTCTTCTGCCTGGCCATAAAGCAGGGATGAGCACGATTGACGTGGGCACTTAAGCTGTTGAACACTTTGGTCTCCTTGGGTATGAGATGTCACTCCTCTGCTGCAGACCCTTCAAACCCCAGGCAAAGGCACTAGCTCTGTTACCTAGGAGAGGGTAGTCACAGGCATCCCAGCTGCAAGGCCAGCCAGGGAAGGTTTCTGCCTTGAGCTACCCCATGTGATATCCCTGGTGATGCTCTGCACTCCAGCAGGACTAGGCAAAGGGCTTTAAGATGGGTTGTGTTAATGCTTCCACACTCCTCCCTCCTGCCTCAAAGAGGCAAACCCTAGCTTTGAAGCCTTTGAAATGACATCAAAAGTATGAGATTTCCAGAGGACCCTAAGGGAGTTGGGTGCACTCATCTTATTGATGGTCAACAGAAGATGGATGCTTAATCCCTGGAGTTGCTTTGAAAATCTTGTCCTACATGTACATCCTTGCTGGGGAGGAAGTGAAAAGCAGCTGGCAGCTCCTTGGCTTTTTAAAAGGCAGATCTTGCCTTTTTTTGTGAAGATAAAACATGATGGATTTGAAGATTATGTCCAAAACTCAAGTTTGCTGTGAAAACTGCCAACCACTTTTTAAAGGGGAAGGATTTAAAAACAGCCCGTGATTTTGCCCAATACATAAGATAGTAATTCATCTGATGATAATGGTGGGGCTGTTACTTGCTCTCTGTTTGGCATCACTGCAGGCATTTTGTAACCTTGCTGGAAACCTGAAAGCCTCTCAACATGTGCAGGTAGTACTACTTCTCTGCCTCTCTTGGAGACATCTTTCAGTACAGTACAGTCTGTGTTACTTTTTGACAGGGGTATAACCACCCCTTTGCTTCTGCTGGTGAATATTAAACCCAGGTGGTTTACCTCGTAGCACCCTGGAGGGGGAACTGCAGGAGCAGCATGTACTGTTGGGATCTTCTCACTGCTGTCAGAACCAATGCTAGATGGCTGCTGCCAGGATGTCTGGGGACCCTGAGGTGCAGATTGGACTTGCCAGGAGCTGTAAGTGCTGTTTTGGCCAAGCCTGCTCAGGGTGATGTGCCACCAGGCAAGCATGTGTGGTGAGGTACCTCTCCTTGGGGCTGGTGGTGACCATGCAGGGAGGTGGTGGGAAGGGGCTGTGGCTGTGGGCAGTCCAGCAGGGGCTGTGAGCAAGGGCTGGCATTGATGAGCTCCTGCAGAAAGGCAAAGGAAATTGGGCTGCAGCCTTGCTGTTGTGCTATTTTTGTTCAAGGTAATAACAGGAACTCCACTGTAAATAAAAATAGACAAGTGAAAAATTTCTCGAGTCTGTCTCTGCTCATTTCTTTCCTGGTGAGGAATTATCCCACTCCAGAAGAGTAAATCCTTCTTGTCTGCTCCTTGTAAACTGGGACAATAACACTGGAAGGGAAAGAAGAGATTACGGAGTTGTCACGAGGGTGACAGCAACATATTGTACACCGGGTGCCAAAAATGCATTCCTTAAAGCAAATAATAGTCGTGCTCTGCGGGGCTCGTCCTGACAGCGTGAGGGCGGGCAGAGCCAGTCACCGCCGTTCTTGGTGCCAGACACCTGCGGAGGCTGCGCTGGGTGAGGGCCCTTATCTCCCGGCTGCCCAGAGGGGCCCTGCCGCTAGCTCTTGGCTGGCTCCACCACATCCCTCCCCTCCCACCTGTCACCCACACTGTGGCGGCACCTCACCTTTGGAAACACACAGCATTCCTGCTTCAGCTGATAACCAAACAAGGTGTGTGGGGGGTGTAAGCTTCTTTCCCCGATATTAAGTGTCTTTTTCGTAAATGGCAACCTTCTACTGCAAAGTCTGAATTTCTGGAGGTGCTTTTTTCTTCCCATATGATCCAGAGAGCTGAAAGTCTCCCACCCTTAGCAACTGATTGTGTCTTTTGGTTAATAACTGCTGCTGTAATCAGAAAAGTGCATTAACCACACTATTCCCACAAAGCCAGGGGACTCTGCCAAGAATGGGATTAACTGACCCTTGTCACAGTTTGCCTGCCCCTCTGATAGTGCTAAATGATGCCCGATTGCTCCATTTCAAATGTCCTCAGCATTTGAGGAAAACCTAAGTTACCAGGAAATACAAAGGCATTTTAGGAGGAGTCCCAGCAGATGCTTTGAGGAACCTGCAGATGTGCTGCAGACCATAGATGGGATGTGGCAGAGTCAGAGGCAGTGTCACATAAGCCCAGCTGAAAACTTCTACCTGCTGGAGAGCTCTGTGCACAACGCATGCTCACACTTCCCATTCTGAATGGGGGTTTGTAGGGAGAGTTAGTGACTCACTAGGGGTGGGAATCTTGTTAAAGCTGTTATACGGAGGGAGCGTCAGAAGCTCACCCAGTTTCACGTGTTGATTTTTCCATTCTCAGCTATTCATGGCTACAATAACAAGATGGATAAGCCCACTATCATTTCTGTACAGAAAGTGAAGGACAAGGGATGTCTACTTTCAGAATAAAATGTAGGAATGTTGTTGGATTTTTTCCCCCAAATTGTAAGCAGTAAGATAGTGTTTTCATACCTTTTATTTTTGAGAAGCTTGATTATGCTTTAACAAAAACCAAAATGTCAAAACATAGAAGGCATTATATCTTCTCTGAAAGGGTGTTACCCATTGTTTTTTTAAAAATTAGTTATTGATATTGAGGGACAGGTGTTTTGAAGAGAGAGGGGAGATTCTTGTTTCTGCCCCCAAATCCCAGCCACCCTATGATCAAACTTCTGATCAAAGTTTACAAAGTTTGAAACTGCAGAGTAAAGAGAAATGCAAAGCAGCTTGTGAATTGAAAGGTGTAAAACCGAGGGTGTGAAACAGCAGATCTGATCTGTCAGGTTAGCTTTCTCTCTCTGCTGAGATGCAACCACAAAAGATGAGGCAACTCTGCCATACAGGACTTGAACTTGAGAGGATTTTGTAAAGACTTGTATGAGATGGATGCCCAGAGAAAGAGGGATTTGCGTGCATGTGAAACCCTGCTAGCAGTGATAACTGGTTCTGGGAAGCTGAATATGGCCTTAGAAGTCCAAGTTCTGTCCTTATGAATACAGCTTTTGTTAATGGCTGGAGGTGTTTGAAGGATGAAGTGCATAGATGGTCTCACTCCCTCTCTACCTCGTGCTGTCTATTAAACTGACAGAGTGGATCTGGTGTTCAAGTTTTTTAAGCAAAGATGAAGCTCCTTCATGCCTCTTACCCCAGTTGCCCGACTGAGGAGCAGAAGATGATTGAGACTGACAGGAAATGCTGCAGGAGAAAAAGTGGGTGGTGGATATAATTTAGGGATGCTCTCTTATTTTACCCATGCTCTTTAATTTTACCTCTTTTCTCTCTAATTTAGGGATTTGCTGCACATTGTTTGGCTAAAGCTCAATACAGACTATGCAGAAAGCTGCTGTATTTCTCCACTACCTTGCTGAAGCCTGGATTTTCACAGCAGCCTGCTGCCAGCACTGCTGAGGAGCAGAGTATTTACTCAGTATATTACTTTTATGCTTGTCAAGCATTTCCAGAATAAATTCTTTGTATTTTAAGATTTCTTTTTCCTAGAGTTTATGATAAAAAATATTTTTAGTTCAAAGCTTAGCCCTCTGATGTTTTTTCATCATGGTATCAGTCTATTTAAGCACTTACATCCATGCTTAAGTGTAAATGCATGCCTAATAGAGTTAAAAGCAGCTTAAGAGTGTCCCTTGTTGCCCTACTGAACAGGCATAGGCAGTGTGTAAATGTAGTTGTCTTGCTGAATCAGAGCTAAGTGATAATATGATCTCACTAGCTGAGACAGAGCAGTGAACTGCATGTGTTAACAAGGTGAGACCTCAGAGTGGAGGTGACATGAGAGGACAGGAACCCAGTTTTTAATAGCAACTGCTGCACCTTGACATCACTGCAAGACAAGAGTCTGAGCTGAAACAACAGGACTTTGAGGCGTAACTTGGAAGGGGTCTGGACATTTTGGATCTCTGTTGGCTTTCTGTGTGGGCATATAAAGGGAGGGATTTCTTCTGTTCTCATGTGTACAGTCACACATCTTACTTTCTCATGGTAGGACAAATAGGCCACCAAAACCAGAAAGTAGGACATATGGCCTCTCTCCTCTATGGGAGGTGCAGTGCAGATTGGCTTCTGAGAACTAGGACAGTACCTCCAAAAGTAGAACAGCTGGTCACCCCATTCGTGTGTTTGTTGCCTTACAAATGTATCCTTTAAAGTTCAAGATTTAAGAGACGTTTTGGCCTACTTAGGGAAACATTTTCTGAAAATAGGGACACATACACTGGAACAGACCCAAACCTCTGCTTTCCTTTTGGAACACTGAGCAGACCTAGCAACTGGAGGATCCACATGCTGGGCAAATAAACCTAACAGGTGCTCTGCATCACTTCTTGCATATTGAGCAATAGCACGGGGACAGATATGCCCTCCTTGTCCAGGAGGTGTTCACTTTTCAGTAGCAGAACATGGGCAGAAGGTCTTGCACTGCAGTATGAGCAGTTCTCTTTGCTGCAAGAGAACTGTTACTGAATCAAACTTGTGTGTGTGCCATACACACATATATATAATGACATCTGTTTGACCAGAAACAAAAACCTGACTTCATTCAAGTACATAGAAAGCATCCACAGAGGGTTTCATTATCCTGCATTAAGGTCCTTCTCTAAGTGCAATTAGGTCCATAACGTCTACAATCCCATTTGAGTGCTAATGATGCCAGTGGGGCGGCAGCACATTGTCTGATCCTGGGGAGCATGCAGCAGCCTGTGTGTGCAAACAGGAGCAGAGACTACAAATCAGGTCAGCTGACATTGTTCTTGGAAAGAACCTGCTGTCCTCACTGGTCAAGGAAAGCCCCTCTGTGGCTCCCTTAATGATGGCCATTAATATTTCCACCTGGTTGCAACTTGGACTAATCCCACATGAGCTTCTCACCTTGAGCCAGAGGTTACTCAGTCGTTGTACTGCTCTGAAGTCTGGGTTCATTCTCTTGGGACTCATCATTAGTCAAGTCAGGTATGAGGCTGAATCTTAATAGCTAGAGAGAGAGGCTAATAGAAAGGGAAGCCTTCCAATTTTTTTTATCCAATAAGTGTGCTATGGTAATGAATTTGGAGCCTAGTGGATCCAGTTGTAGTGGGAAGCTTACTGCCTTGAGAACAGGTCTTTAATCCACATAAAGAGGTGTTTCATAAGCCATATGTGATGCCCTGCTTTGAATATTAATACCCAGAGCACTTATTCAGCTCACAGCCATTTCATGGAAATGTCATGCCTCTGTGAGGCCAAATGGAGCCCTTAGGTGCTCCAATTTTTTTTTTTTTTCAAAGACAATTTCAGGTTATTTGGTACTCTTAATTCAAAATTCTTATTCAGCTTAGTCTCTGAAGCCACTGCATTTATATTATATAATATTAACTGATTTTAGATTTAATGAAAACGTGAAGGAGACTAAGGACAGCAGGTTTGATCTACTTAGCGAAGTGGCCTGTTAGTTATATACTTCATGAAGTTACTTAATCTTCTACAGGGCAGCCTCTTCTAAAATAACACAGGAGGCAGAGACTGTTCTGGCAAGCACTCATGTTTTTAAAGGCCTTCAGCAAAAGCTGGGGAATGAATATTCAGTGTGAACTGAGATGCATTCTAGCTGTGTCAGCCATGCAGCTTTTGTTTTTTACATTTATATCTGTGGGCAGAGCTGGGGAAATTACAGCTACGGAGCCCCTGGTGTAGCACTTGCTCCCACGGAGTGCTGCTCATCCAGAGCTGAGGGCACTGGCACTGGCACTGGCAGTGGCTGGCTAACAGTGAGGTGGATGTGGACAACCCTAGTTATTTTTAGTATTAGAGTACGCCTGTGATAATGCCTAGGAAAGATGGTTTGGGCTGTTAGTGCTGGGCCTTGGTTATACTCCAGCTCAAGCAATCAAGAGTGGAGCCAAGTCAGCTGTCTCGTAGGGGATCCTTCCCACAAAGCCAGACTTAGTGAGCAGTGAGTGGGGTTGTCACTTCTGTGCAGTAATTGTTGCAACTGGTTTGCTCTCCCAGTGCTGGAAAGGGATGTAGCACTTACTGCATTTCTCTCTGGGTGGTTACTACATTTAAATATGCTCCCTATTAAAAAGTATTATTGTTATTTGCTAGTTATGGCTGCAAAGCACTCATGCTCTCTGGTGACCAGCAAGACACAGCACATACTTGAAAAGCAAGAATCCTGCTCTGAGGCAGGGCAGAGGCAAGGCAGGATTTGCTGTACATGTAGCTGGGATAGCTGATTTGTGTCACACACAGGTGCCTAGTGTTTGCATTACAAGTACTTGTTTCTGTGTTTGTTTCTGCCCTTTTTGCTGTCTCAAAGGAGCTGTTCGGAAGAGACAGTTACTCTGGATTTGAGCTAGACATGAATGTCTCTGGGACACACAAGAAGAAGAAAGCCAAAGCTCAGAAAGCTGCATTAATATCTTTGAGGCATGACACTGTAGTCCTCCAGTATGATAAACAGCCAGGCAGCAAGCTGAAACCATTGCCTGGTATGCAGTGAGTTTCTGTTCACTTGTTTTGTTCCGCCACTTTCCATCCTTGTGTGCTAACCTGACCCTTAAATTCAGACTGTGACACACCTTGCAAACTCTGCTGATCAGCAAACCTTCTCATCCTCTTTACTGTATTTATTTCTGCATGAGGCAAGAGACTCACTTAATGCTTTGGACCAAATCCTTTTGGATTTTGCAGCCTATGACAGAAGTGATGGACATAGGATCACACAGATCAGATACCTTCCAGTGACTTTTACAGGAGACTGGGGTGGGCACAGCCACACCACGAGCCTGAAAGACTTCATCCTGAGTGGATAAGTGCTTACTGGGACAGTGGCCTGGAGCTCCTGTATGAGCAACCACAGTGTTACTCTGCTGAGCCCAATAAGAGGGCCAAGCACAGCAACGTAAATATGATAAGGAGAGATAGGCAAGTAGCCTCCAGATATTTTCAGGTACACAGCATGGTGCAGAGCTGTCCTGGGCATCTTAATTTCCTAAGCAAGATGAAGGTGTGGCATGTAAAGGACTCTGTGGGTAAGAAAGCAGAAAATAAAAAATGAAACCATCTACCCAAAACATAACTGTCTGCTAATGAATTCAAAGAGTGTAAAAAATCATCCTGAATTTTTAAAGCATCTCAAATCCCCTAGACTGAATTTCAACAGAAGACTAAATTGCTTACAGCAGAGAGGGATGAAAACCTCAGATGTGCTGCAGGCAGAGGGAGTTTCAATGGCCCCACACCCCATGGAGGCAGATGGAAGGGTGAAGTGGATTCTGGGTGTCATAGCCTTTGGAAGATCCCTCTCCCCTACCTGCTACTGCCTTGGATATGATCCTGTGCCCTCTCTCCTCACCTGGTGGGTATATTTAGTTTCTTTGGTTCTTGAGCTTGTCTGGGAGATAGATCAGTGATGCTCTCAAGAGGTGAGGAGGATGTGCAGAGACAAAAAAGAGACAACGGGGGGTGAGGGAGAGAGAACGGTGGTCAGAGACAGCTGAAAGGCTGCTGACCCCCTGAGAGGGGAGCTCTGACCTCCTGGGGCTGATAGCTGCTGGAAGCTGAACAGCTGTGTCCTTTCTCCCTCCTCCTGTGCTATCAGCTTGAGAAAATAGCCAGGATTGTTTCTCTTAGGAGTGTCCCTTGTCTAGACATGCCAGGGAAGCTGTATCAGGTGAAACAGAGGCACAGCCCCCAGATAACTCCCTCTGCCTGCAGTGGGGCCGGTGCCCTTGTGGCTTTGCAGCACCACATGGCATCCAGAAGCTGAACCTGGGGTGGCTGCAGCATGAGTGGGGTGGCCTCTCCTCTCTGTTACACCCAATGTGCAAAATCTGTTTCCCCTTCCCTGCCTGGATTTATCTGTCTCTGTGAGCTCTTTCTGGGCTTCAGGGGGTTTGCTCAGCTCTGGGCACACAGGTACTAGAAAGAGATGATTGAAAAGGCTGCTCCTGCTGAGAAAAAAGAGAGCATGAGGTGCTGGAGGAATGGACAAGCAAGGAGATTGAATCGGGTGTAACAAACAGGTCTAGGATGGTGGAAGGATCACCTGCTCAGTAAAAGCAGAATTTGAGGTTTGGGAGCTTATTTAGAGGGTGCAGGACTGGGACAGGATGGCAGCAAGCCTAGCCCTTAGACTGGAGAGGATTTAGGTCTTTCTCCCTTTACTGCTCCACGGGTTGTGTGCCATGCACAGGGTAGGACTGGCAGTGGGAGCACTGGGCAGGGAGGAGAGAACATGGTTCTGCCTCTGTGAAAGCAGTGATGGAGCTTCCAGGAAAGCAGAGGCTGTGCTCATGGTGGCTGGGTGGTGAACCAGGAAGTGGCAGGAGCTCATGAGAAGCAACAAATCTGAAGAGAGGGATTCGTTTTTTAAAACTGAAGTAGGCACAGAAAGTGGCAGGAGGGTGATTTATGTACTTAAGCAGGGTTTTGGCATTTGTACCCAGCCTTGTGGTTCATTTCCTCATTCACTCAAACCTGTAAAGACTGAACAAATGTTTGGTAAACAGGAACCTAAGGTTTCAGTGATGAAAAGCTTTAACTCTCACCCACAGAGCTGCTTGCAGCATTAGCTTAGAAACGTTTTTCAAAAGATGATGATTTGCCTCCTCCCCCAGTCTCATGACTGGGGTAGCTCCAGCCATGACCCCCTGCATTTCCTCACTGCCCTACCATGCTGCCAAGGGCTGGAATGAGCAAGAAAATGTGTGGCGAACTGGGGCCCTTCAGGTCAGCCTCCATTGGCACTGGCAAGGGCCAGCTCAGAAACTTGCACAGCTGCTGCCCGGGCTCAGTTTGGGGTATGAATAACTGGAGAGCTTTCCATCACCAGGGCTGTCAGTTCAGGTATTTGCAAGCACTTTCTTTGGTGGTTTCTTTTTAGTGTGGTTGCTGGACAGGGAGGACAGGATAGAGAGAGGAACCTTTCATGCTTCAGCCTTCTGCAGCATCCGGCGTTTTCATGAAACCACAAAGGACGTTAAAGAAAAAAGAACAAGCCCTCTGTTTATAGGGATTTAGACCGTCAAAACAAAGAGGGGGCTGTGTTGTTCAGTGATCACTCAGAGTCAAGGAGCCAGAAGACATAGGTTCACAAGAGATGGGCTTCCAGGCTGAAGCCCACCCTGCCTTCCCACCCTCCCTGGGCCACGGTTTGCTGCCTCTTGCTTGTGCTGCTACAAGGGTTGGCAGAGCTGGCTGGCCCTTCGTATGCAGTGTGTTGCCCAACATTGCTGGGCATTTTAAAAAGTCTCTCAGGGTGATGACTCTAGCTTTCTGCATCTGCCTGGGAATTTGTCTTGTGCAGGGCTTTTCCACTCACAGCCCCTTGCAGGACATTTTGCATACAAAGGAGAAGCGTGCAGCACCCAAATAAGAAATGCATAGGGAGGGGAGTCAGGCAATATGCAGTCCACACCCTGACGGCTGCAGCTGTACTGGTTGAGAGCAAATATTCCTTTCCACCACCTGTGTTCAGTGAAGATTTTTATGCAAGCATGGTAGTAGGAGGTAGCATAGAAACAGGTCTGATAGCAGCAGCAGAAAGGCTTCTGCTCCCAAAGGTAGTCTGGATGCTTTTTTTAGGAGCATTGCATTGGAACAATGGCAGTGGGAGGGGAAGGATAATGACAGCCTGTGGTTCTTAATCGTTCACTCATCTCTCCTCAGTGTCCAAGCTGACAGAAATGCAAAATGAAAGCAGTTGTGCAGCATAAATCAGACACTGTAAGTCCTTTCCATGATCTAAACCCATTTTCTCCACCACAGCTCTCAGGCTCTGTGCTGAGGCAGACAACAGGGTGTGAAGCTGTCCCAGGCCCCCACTCACCCATCACACTTCATCCCTTGGAGGAACAAACTGAAAAAGAAGAAACAGCCTGTAACCATCCCAAGCCACCCAATGCTCTTTGTTAGGTATTTGTGGAGAAAGGCATTTTGCAGGGATGCAATACAGATGGCTGCAGTGCCATTGCAGACGGAAGGTCTGTCGAGTTGGTCCTGAGCTATGGTGGTGGCTGTGGGAGCCTGCCTGCCCCCACACCCCAGCAGCTGGCATGGTTTCCAGAAAGGCAGGGATAACTCAGGGGTAGAGCATGAGAGAGGCACAACTCTGCACAGCCGTGGGTGCCCCACACCAGGAAGCAAATGGCCCACAGCACCCACGCTCTGCCTCAGCTCAGTGCATTGAAACTTTTTCATCCTATTAAAAGTTGTTCTGTTTTCCTAGATGAAGAGGCCCCTCCCCACTGCCAAAATTCCTGGTTTCTCATCACTGCTGGAGTGCTTGTATCTTTTAGGAGGAAAAGCTGCAGGAGGCAGAATAAATAAATAAGTTCCCACTCATATTTTTTAGTCACCCAGCAGCCACTGGACACCTCATTTAAGTATATTATTAGCAACTCAGACATTTCAAACATAAACAGCAAGCAAGATGCTATGTGTGTTCTGCTCCCAGATGCTGCCGATGCGTGGCTGCTGCGTGGGCTCTGTGCATCCCAAAAGCATCTCTCCCAAGCTGGTATTTGCCAGTGGGAAGGGACAGCCAGGCAAGAGCCCTCCTTTGCTTTGCAGGGAGGGTGAGCACCCACTTCTGGACTTCCCCAGTGCTCAGCCCCCTTCCAGGGTTCAGATCCCCCTGAGTTAAAAGGTTGGCGGTGTGTGGTGGTCTGTTTCAGATGAAATATATATATCCAAATATATATAAAAATATATATATATCCAAATCATCTCCTCTTAACCTGTGAGGAAAATATTGGGCTAACAATATTTTAGAAGGGCAAAGGCTGAATCAAATGCTAATGTTTTATTATTCTATTTTCCTTTACAAGCTGTCTATTCATGGAGTGCCAGTGAAATTTTGAAATCATATTTTGGGTGTGGAAGAGACCTCATAATTTCTAGTACTTATGGAATCTGTGAAAATTATTTTCTGTTTAGGTTTGTGTAAAAACATTCCCAGAGACAACATCTGGGGATTTGCTAAGGAAAAGATGCAGAGATACCGTCTAAGTAGGCTCAAGGGTTTTCATCAGCTTGGTGGAAAAAAAATCATGTATTTTACAAGGGTATTTTTTCCAAAAAAGGCTTGATTAGGATTCTCCACATTACACAAGTGACTTAAAGCTTAAGATTCAAGCTAATTAAACACCTTTTTGCTGTGCCATGCTGTTCATGCGGATGCTAATTAGTCTAGTCTATAGATTTTTTGGCCCCCGTGTAGAGTCAAGTATTCTTGCTAGGTGGTGTTGGCCGATTAGATGTGAATTCTTTTCAGCATTGATTTTGTGAAAAGTTTATATTTGCTCCTAGAGGTTTCTGTTGACTCTTATGGACAGTCATGCTGGTCCACAGTACTTCTGCAGAACTCTCAGAGTAAGTGTGCAAGTGAGGTTTGGATGTGTATCCCACACAAATGTGTTGCCCAAGTGTGTGACCTGGAAAACACACACAAAGGCCCACAAACCTCATACTTTAGGTTCCCTTATGGTTAAAGTCCTTCATAGCAGATATTTCTGTCCACCGATAGCATATACAAAACCATCAGCCAAGGGAATTCCTAAAGGGCTGTGGGATTCACCATGAGGTAGCCAGAAGGTGAGTGTCATCTCTCAGGTCAGAAACAGCATGGGAGGGGTAACTCCAAGTTCAGTAGCATCATCCCAGACTTACATACTGGTGGGTCACATCAAGCTAGACAATACTGCCAAATAGATTAATTTCCCAGATCTTCCAGTCAATAATTTTGATAGCTAAATTTCTGTGGATCACATCTTTAGTGTTATCTGGAAATATATTTTGGTGTCATGTAAGTGTGTTATCACTCAGAGACAACACCAAGTGCCTTCAAACACTAGGCAGAGAGCCAAAACCTGTCCTTGGAGAAATATTTGCAGTTACTCTTGACTCCCTGTTATCTGAAGGTCAAGTTGGACCCAAACTGAAACATTGAACGTACCAAAGAAGTTTTAGGGGGAGAAGTAGTTATCAGCAGTTTCCAGTTGCTTTGTTCTGATGATGGGGAGGTAAAATGTGAGTAAGAGGAGGCAAAAGGAACATCCTAAATGCACGTTGTAGGGTTCTATGATCCCTTGGTTTCTAGCTGTTTAAGTGTAAGGTATTTTGCTCTTACCTTATAAGTCATGCTGAGCTCTTTCATAGTATTTTTTGCTAACACTGAGCCCAACTCTGTCTTTAACTGAGTGCACATTTTTTGCTTCTTCTACTGACTTTTTCTGTTGGGTCCATCTTGCAAGGTGACACTTCTGTGCAAAGATAGGGGTGCTTGGAAGAGGCATTCAGCTGGGTCCACCTTCTCTCTCCTGATTTCAAGAAGACATGTTCAAATGTAGTCCTATGTGTAAACATCAGTGAGTCAGCAGTACTAACTGTTGTCTGGTAAACGCCAATGCTGTGCTTGGCCAAGATCTTATGGAACCCAATCCTGTGCATGCCGAGCCTTCAGGCATGCTATCAAGGATAAGCAGAGGACTGGGATGTCAGAAAGCATTGAAGTTTTTCAGGTTAGGGTATGTGCAGTAATGTGACACTGTTACTCCAGTGTTGTGCTTGTTGCATAGAGCAAGATGAGATGAGGGAATTCCCAGGCATTTTCTGGGAGAAATAGCCAAGCAAACCTGAATGTGCAGCAGACTTCCCCCACCCTGTTTCTGTCCAAGATCTTCCAATTAGATTAGAAAGCCTACAAGTTTAATAAAAATGAGAGGTTTTTTTTTTTTCTGGTGGGATTTTTTGGCTAGGAATCATTTCCTGTTAAATTGGATGGAATGATGTAACATCCGTGTATGCGAGGTTATCATTCACTGTTGAACTTCGGAAGGCTTTCCCACAAGGACAGAGGTTGAAGTCATTCCACAGGCACCACAGAGCTACCAAGCGGATGTGCCTGGGGCCAGGGCTGCCCATGGTTCCCTTGGTGCAAGCTCTGGCAATGTGCCTCCCCCTGGGGCTGTTACAGGGAAGCACTCCCCTGCTTCTGTCCCCGTTCATGGCTGGGCTGACTCCCACCACCCCATGGCATGCCAGCTGGGGAGGGCTTCTCTCACCATGAAAACACCTCCCCAAGATTCTGGCCTGGGGCCACCAGCATGTTCCACAGTGGTCTCAAAGTCTTCTCCAAATGGCAATGACTCCTCTGAAGTCTTGACTAAATGAATGTGCTCTTTACAAGCAACTGGACCCAGAATACTGCCTTGTGGGTGCTAATAACCTGGGTCCAAACTGAGCTGGTGATTTATTGGGGAAAGGCTTCATATCTTCCTCCTTAAGTGCCTGCCTTGGTGCTTTGCCTCTCTCCCTGATCTCTCTTCTGATCCCCTTGCTGCTCACATCCTGGGTATTTTCAGCGACTTCTGAATGAGGTATTAATGTAGATAAATATTACTGCAAGGAAGTAATGGCCAAATACTCTCTGCATCATCTATATGCATTGGTTGGGGAGTGATTTTTCATTTCATACATCATTTGCTATTTCAGCATGTGGCAATTCTGCAAAATAAGGAAGGAGAATTAGAGAGCTGAAGAGCCCACCCTTTGTTCTTGCTATTCCCAGCACTTGAAAGTACAGGCACAGGGTGATTGCTGTGCAGTTACTGGCCTAAGATGTGTTTGGATGAGCTCACGTGAAACTCATCCAGACCCTGTATGCGACACACTGCACAACTGTTTTCTTCCTGTCTTTCTGCCTCTCTGTCTTCTTTGCTGGGATTTAACACAGCCATGTAGTTTGAATCTCTTTTCACCCCCCAAACCTCCCCCTCGCTGTATTTTTCAGTGTAATTACATTTTTCAGTGTAATTGGTCCCAGCATATAACACACAACAACCAGCTCTTTCCCCTAACTTCAATAACAGCTCATACCCCAGTGAAGTAATCTTTCCCACCTGGGCTGCTCCAGTGGTTTCATACCACTTAATCCTCCCTCATGATCTGAGGACGAGTTTAAGGTAACATCTGCTTGGCTTTATGTTGGTTGTGTTTGTACTGGGAGTCCCTTGGTTCCCATTGTCAAGAAAGTGGGAGGAATGGCTTTGCCAGAGTCCCACATTTTCTGGGAGCATTTTCTGGGAGAAAACAGACTCTACTGGGCTCACTCTGCTATTAGAGGACCCATTAAAATCAAGGAGGTAGGCTCAGTAAATTTATTCCTCTGGACCGCTGTGCTTATTCTGCCTGCCTATTTTCCTCTTGAGTTTATTTGTGAATTCATTCTCCCTCTGCTCCCTCCCTGTTGCTGTAACTAAGACAGGAGTTGAGCCACCTTCCCCTTGGCAAACCACAGGCTCGGGTGGTCCCACACCTCGCTGTGGTCCCACAGCTGGCAGTGTTGGCCTGTCAGCGGTGCTGCCGAGTCTTGTTTCGAGTCCTCTGCTGGAAAGAGCTACTGAATTCACTTTGTGGTGACTGCTCCTCAGAGGCAAGGTGTAGCCTCACACAACGCTCTGTTGAGTGGACAGCAACGTCCGCACTCCCTGCAAAAGCTGTGGGCAACAGGGATCTCCTGCAAAGCATTTCGGATGTCTGTTGATCTTGGGGACATATCTGAAGGTCACCTCCTCTGCCATACTGAAAGTGTGGTGGGAACTAAGGAGTGTCTTTCCGAAGATCTCTCCTCCTCATGGTCTCGCACACCATGCAGAGCTCATTCATCTCTGCAGTGCGCTACTGCACGCCTTGAAGTGAGCCATCATTTCATTTTCAGTGACTTCCTAATGTGTTTGTTCCTTTTTAGCTCCAAGCAACAGCACAGGCATTGCTGCATTTGGCAAAAGAACAAAGCCTTATTGTTTAAAGCCTGCGCGCTCCAGTATCAGCTGGGACAAACACACTATTGCACTCTTAGACCTCAGTCTCAAAAGCCAGCTGGACAAAGAGTGAAAAGGTTCAAAATCACAAGTTAGAAAAAGCCTTTACCTTTATCTTCTCTCTAAAGGACTCTGTACAGTTTTATATCGGTGCTTTCTTTTTGTTAGTAATACCTCTTCAGAAACCTGAAAATAGCATCTCTGTCTCTATTGATTTGTCCCCCTGAGCAGCACTGATTTCTCCCTCTCCAATCAACACAGCTCATCGTGTCTATTTGCTTATGCAACTCCGTTATCAATGAATGTCAGTGTGGCTCTGATCACACAAAGTGGACGTGCTATCCATTTCTTTGTAATTGCATGGAAGCGACAGCACTTCCCAGGAGTCTCCTCCACAGGTCCGGCCTCCTGAGGCGGATGCTGGGGTGATGCCTTAGCTCTTGCACAGCTCAGTCCTAGTGCAGACCCTGGCATCCAACAATGGATGAGGCCCAGGAGGCTTGTGTATCAGTTTGAAGTGCTTTGTAGACAATCGAAACACACAATGCTAGTATAAAATATCTCACATCGACGCAATGCCCAATTTTCCTGGCATAATTATGCCTGGTAAAAAGGGCACCTTTTCTGACAAGCTTATCTACACCTTAGAAGTGTGAATCTGGAGTTACTTTCCCACAGAGTACTTATATAATTCTTCCTCCATAAGCCAGTCTTCTCATCTTTCAATTATTTTTGCCACTTGTCCCGGCTCCTCCTCCAGCCTGGCAGCAGCACTGGTCAGGAGGCATCCAGAAAGAAAGCTTGCACAACAGCAATCAGACAAGTGCTTATCTCTCTGCCCTGGGATATGTCATGCAGCCCAAAGCCACACTAAGACTTTTTCTGTTGAAGTGACACATTGTAAACTTCTGTCCAATTTTCTGTATGGTAACCCTGCAAAGTGTTTCATTGCATTTAGGTCTTCTCTCATACGGTGTCTTCGTTTTGGACTGTTTTTTCCCCAGACATATTATTCTGTGTGTCCTTTAAGCTAGGTCATTTTCTCCCCATGTCCCATACCTTTATTCCATCCTTTTGTGTTATTTTCCACTCCTGGCTGGTGATTGCATCTCCTCCCCAATGTAGTATCAATTACAGTTTTAATAAACACACTGTCTAATGCTTTTTCTAGATCATTAATGAAGATGGTAAATAAAAATGGAGCTAACACCAGTTTCTAGTAATAACCCTACTGGATGCCTTCCCGCAAGCTGACAGTTTTGTCGTTGATCACTATTCATCACCAAGCCTGAACGTCAGTGTCCCTGTGAGAGGTAATTTATATTCATTTAACACCATTCATCACAAAATCAGAGAAAAACATGGCTAGAAAGGACCTCAAGAGGCTGATTTCAGAAATAATCCTGAAGTTTCCAGCTCGCTTTTAAACACTGGTGAGGATAGGGGTTTAGCATCCTTGCCAGGCAGGTGGGTTTAATGTTTGTCAGCCTTCCCCTTTGCCAAGCATCTAACTTTAACCCTCTTGCTGCAATTCAAGTGCATTGTTTCTTACCACACTCACAATGGATATAGAGAGCCATTTGGAGAACAGTTTATTCCCTCCTTCTCTGGAGATAGTATTGTGTCCCTCCTGGTCTCCTCTTTTCTGCAGTAAACAATCCCTATTGATTAAGTGTTTCTTCCAAATTTCTCTTTTCTAGACCTCTCTGGACTCTCCTAAGCTGAACGAAGACTGTAGCAGTACTGGGTAAAACAGAGGGCACAGTCATGTATTTTACAGGTAGAGCTCCTCTTAGAGTGCCCTGATACAGTGACTGCCTTGTGTATGACAAATGGCACTTTTTATTCATTTCAGGTTCCTGCATTGCTGCACTGCTCCACATCTGCCTAATCATCTGTCTCTCATTTTGTCCCTGCACAGCTGACTATACCTACCTCTGTGCACAACTTTGCTTCTCTCCTTATTGAATTACATCCTTTTTTTTCAGACCTTTTCTCTAACATGGCAGGATTATTTTTGATTCTAATCCTTTTTCAGGTCTTTGCAGCTTCTCTCAGCTTTGTGTCATCTGCATATCTGATAAGGAGGGCCACTATCCCAGAATCCAGTGGCTGGACCTCTGTTGAACCTTACCTAACCCCTTCTTGTATTTTTACAAAGACACTTTTTTTTTGAGTATGGTTTTCCAATCTGTTTTGCACGCCTTCCTTAAGGTAATTTCTCTAGTGCGTGTTTCCTTAGTTTACATCTTGTAACATGAAGTGAGATGGTACCAAAGGCCTTACCAAAGTCAAGATACAGAAGTCTCCTGCTTTGTCTCGATCCACAAGACCTGTTGCAGGATTGAATTAAGCTGATTTGACATGATTTGCTCCTGGCAAATCAGCGCTCGTTGTTCCTCTTCTCCTGGTTGTTTCCTAGGTGCTGATGATTAGTTTGTTTAATTATTTGTTCCAGTGCATTTCCAGGAACTGAAATAGAGCTGACTGTCCATAGCTGCCCGCGGGTGCTGGGGTACCTCCAGAAGTCAGATGTTAGTCCTTATGCTGGAGGGGGATTGCTCCCCCTGGTTCCCCAGCCACGTGGTCCCCAGAGCCCCAAACCCAGACCACAAGGACCACACACCGGGAGACAAGCAGGAAAGAGGATTTATTGTTCTAGGGTCCAGGTACTTATAGGTTTGGGGACATTAGCATACACCCAATCAAAGAGCTAAGGACACATTAACCACTGCCCACAGGGGCAAGGTTTCACAGCCAATGGGGAAAGGTACAAGCGTCAAAATATACATAGAAGTTGTCCCAAAGTATTCTGGGAAACACAGCATTTCAGGTAAAAGGGGGACTTGTAGGACTTACTTATACAGTATTACAATCAGTTTTTTAAAACAGGTTTGCTAATTCCTTTATCAGCTTCAGAAGTCCATCTTTGGCAGGACTTCTTCCACTGTACATATTGTTGGTCAATTGCTACAGCTGCCTCCTCTTCTTGTTTTCCATTTCTGCAGCCAGGCAGGGTGCTGCTCTGCGAGGAGCCACGCTTCCCTACGTTGCTCCTGAGGGTTCGTGGAGGATCCCGATCTGGGCTCACCCCTGCATGGGGTACTGCTGTGATGCTATCAGACCAATGCTTTCCTCAGCCTTCCTCTGACCACCAATCTATAGCCAGAATGCTCCCCTGCTCACCTGCCTATCCTGTGCTAGTTACATTTCCTTTACATGTATTTCTTGATTTTTATCCATCATGGTATGTGCCAACCTTTGATGTCAACCCTGAGCCATTTGTATGTATCTCAGTTTTCTGTTTGCTTCCTCCTTCCCTGTGAGGCCTCTGAAGACTGACTGACTTAGCCAGCTGATCTTTCCCTATGTTTCTTAACCTTCATTTTGTCGTCGGCAGGACTTGGTTTGTGCTGTTGCAATTGTTCCCATAGACGATTCCAACACTCCTAAAGGTCTTTGTCCTTGGACTTGTTTGCCTGAGTGCTGGCTCGCCAGCACTCTGGGTTGTCTGTGAATATATGTGGTGCTCCGCAAAGCCTCTCAGTGGAGAAATGCAGAAACTCAGACTTTCAATGAAATGGTGGACTTCACCCACTTCCAACTGGACTTTCCCAACCTGCACAAGACTTCTTGTTTTCAGCAACCTCTTTATCTCTTAGCAAAAAAAAACACAGTGAGCCAAATTCTGACCTCATTTACACCAGTAAAATCTGGATCTGTGCCAGCAAACTGCTGAAGTTGTTTTGGGCTTGCAGTGATGAGAATGAAAGCAGCATCTGCCTCATTAATTCCCCCAATCCACAGAAAGTAAATGATTCCAAGAGGAAATAGCTCCACAGAAGGGAGCCCTGGAAAGAATTAGAGTCTGACTTAATGGGATTAAGGGGGAAAAATGCTTAAGCAAATCCAAATCAACCCTCTCCTCAAAACATTGATGGTGCCAAAATAAATACAAACACTGTTTTGGGAAGGAAAAGGTTAAAAAGCTATGAAAACAAAATATCTCAGCCTCTTCTAATACTGTCCTGTAGCAGAATGAGCACAACCCAGAAAGGATTGCTGAATCAGCAATACTGTACCTGCTGCTTGGTGTTTATCCATGGGACTCTAAGGATGGAGACTCATTTCCCACTATATCCATGGGGATCATTCTGCATTTTCAGGTTTGATAAAATACTCCTGGAAACCAGATGGCATTACAAGAAGGGATGGGTGAACAGGTCCGGCAAATGGAAATGTGTCTCAGATGCCTGGCCAACGTAAGATCCAGCCCCTAGAGCCATCCCTCCAGTCGTTGCTTTGGCTTTTTGTTCTGCAGTTAATTCCCATCTTTGCACATTTCTTCACCCACTCCACTGTGTGCATGCCACTAGAATCAGATGTGCCAAAAAAAAATCATATATGCAGAGAGCCTGCTCCTGTGGTGTTGCTAGACATATTGGGAGCTGCATGCATTCAGATTGCTTTTGTACAGTCATGTGGAAAGGGATATATTTTGAGCAACTGGCAAAAGCCAGCACATTTGAGGCAGGCAGGTGGCCATGCATGCTGGCAGGAAGGAGGCCAGGAAGTAGCACAAGGCTCACACTGTCTATTATTAAAAGCTAAGGCAAGCAGGAGCTGTGACCCACGCATGCAAACTGCCCTCTTGCATCTCCTGCCAGAAAGGTGGCTGCCCTCATTCACCCAGTCACCTGGCTCAACCCACCAGAAGAGCTGTGGCAAAATAATTAGAAGATGGTCATACCTTTGAGTGGCATGGGCATTTCTTTTCCTATTAGGTACAGGAGCACAGCATTGCCAAGGACAGTCAAGTACCAAGGACACTGACAGTCTACTCGGAAGACTTTTGAGGAAGAACAAGGCTCCATGCAAAGACCCTTACACTTCAAGGTGAGCTTGACTCAGTAAAAGCATTTAAAGGGGATATTCAAGAATGTACAAGGGCCACAAATTACTCCCTGTGATGAGAAAGTGTGAGGGGACTGATCTGTTTCACATAATTTAGAAATTATAAGGCAACTTGATAACAGTGCTGCAGTAGGAAAGAGATTTCTGACTGGGTGCTTCCATTTAAGAAAAATGTGCAGTGGCTAGAAGCACAGGCAAACCAGATGCAGAGGAGGAAAAAAAGGGTCTACATGTTATATGCAGGTAACTAACCAAAGAAAAGGCTTTTTTAACATCCTGTTAGACTCTCTGGACCTTTCAGTCTTTAAGCCAAGACTAGGTGACTTTCTAACAGATGCATTTGCAACTCAAAATGAAGTTGCAGGCAAGCATCAGAAATGACTGGTGGAAGTACCCTGGATCTCTTATGCAATAGGTTACACTTCATGATCATAAGGGTCTCTTATGACCTTAAGCAATGAATCCCTGACATGCAGCTGTGCTCAAGTGTGGCACTTTATTGTACAGCAGTTTTGGATCAGAAATAGCTGTTATCAGTGAATCAAACAGGAAAATTAACAACGTGGTTGCTCCAGCACCCCTTGTGCTCCTTAATTTTGTATTTCTTTATTTTATGTTGTCCTTAAATTTTTAGTGTGCTGCAGAAATGTGTATTGTATACGCAGAAGCACAGGGGTAATTAGAAGGCAGCTGGAGGGTTTTGGCAGCTGGAAAGGGGACAACAAGCACTCTTGGCTCTGAGAGGCAGTGTGGGTTTGTGGGAGAGGGATTTTAGCTGAATGCTAAGATTGTCAGCAGGAAGAGTCAAAGGGGCTGACAATAGTATTTGCATCATCTTGAAGTTAACCACTTACAGAAAAGAACATCAGTTTGCAGCAAAATAGAAGCTATTGTTCAGCCTGCACAGTGGTAATCTCGCGAATCTTGCAGCAAAAAGCTTTTTCAATGCATCTTGACTGGCATAAACCCCAAGTATATGGCATTTACAGAGCCTTAAGGCCAAATGCTTCAGGAAAGCTCCACTGTCACAACAGACATCTCTTGGTGCTGTGCCTGATGTAGGAGTTTGCACTGGTGCAGAACCAGGGTCCACATCCACAGTAGTGCACAGTTGAGGTAGACTTTGCTTCACTTGTTTCACTTTGCCACAATGAGTCTGCCTTGGGGTGTTTGTTCTCCTCTTCAAATTGTAGATACTGCTACTATGCTCCCTTGTTGCCTGTGAAGACTTCAACCTTGCAGCCAGAGAAGGGTGGTCCATGTAGGAACCTGGCCTTAGGAGGGGGATGAATGAAGCTGGGGCCAGTGAGGCAGGACCTGGATGCACAAGGTGCCTCTCACTAGCATTTTAGTTTGGATGAAAGAAACAGATCTCCTGATTGTGCCACATAACTGTGGTTTGATGATTCACAAACATCATGGAGGATTGCAGCATGCAAGCTGGGCTCCTCTCAGGTGATGCTGTGCCAGGAGAGGAGATGCAGGTATCCACTTGAGGTGATCCAACCCATGGGTCATCAGTCACAGGTAAAACAGATTGACAGCACACCAGCACTGCTTGTGTGCTGCTCTACTTGCTAAGACAGACATAGCTTTTACCCTGTGTGACTGTGTCAGTCGAAATACCCTAATGTCTCTTGATTCCCAAGTGATTGAGATAAATTGTATTGAGAAGGACCCATCAAAGGAACTGTCTTGGTTGCAATGTGATCATCAGGAAGGCCAGAGTGTTAGCCTCTGTCATGTGATTTACTGAGGGTTGGCTTTCTGTTGAGAACCAACTCATTCTTATCTCTCAAGTTTTCCTGCTTAATATCCTTGCCCTGAACCAAGGCTGCGCTAATTTTTCACTGATGTCTGAGTAATAATGTAAGGGAAATAAAAAGCAGTGAGGTTATAGAACAGTCCTGAGATTGGTTGTCAGAAGTCAGCATAACCCTTCACTCTCAACCAGCATAATCCTTCACCAGTCAATATTGCCACAGATATAATTTCCAAGGTAAGCCATGAACTTCCCATTATTAGGACCATTAACTCCACTTATTTTAGCAAAATCCTCTCCAAGACGATCATTCCTTTCCTTCTCCAAACGTGAAAATTCCCTTTGATTTTATGTGGATCACTGTTGTCTGAGTTGCTGAATATCATGGGAGACTGGCCCTCCCAATCCTCTCCAGTGATGGTCAAATTGAATCCTATCTTGTATGTCATTTCTCAATCAGAGAACAAAGTGCTTTGGCAGGCTGGATCAAAGGCACTATGTAAAGTCAGGATTATTGTTGTTATAGTGAAATGAGCTCCTGGAAACATCATGTTGACTTCTCCTTTGAGGTTGCCAGCACCATAGAGCTTTTAATGTCTAAGAGCCTGACACTATATCTTGTGTAGGTATAGCCTATAAAAAGAAATTTGTAATGAATTAGTAAATTATTACTTATTATTTTTAGCACCTCAGAACACAAGCCTATATACATGACACAATGCATATACAGGGCCAGAAGATATTAGAAAGAGACCGATAGGTGAGGGCTTCTGTTTGATCCAGCATGGACATCTTTTACATACTCTCCATCCCATTTTGGGTGCATGTTCAGTCAGCAAGGTGGGATGTTAGTTCTGACTGTACTGAGAGATGTTAGTTCTGACTGATCTTCAAATTTTATGTTGTTGGCAAATTGATATGAACAAAAAAGATATTCTGTGTGAACTCCACAAAAGGGCTAGGGATTATGGGGGAGGAAGAGTCCAGGGCTCCTCGAAAGCCCTGGGGAGAACTTATAGCAGCCTTCCAGTACCTGAAGGCAGCCCACAGGAGAGCTGGAGAGGGACTTTTTACAAGGGCATGTAGTGATGGAACATTTTATATAACTGTAACTATTTTAAACTGAAAAAGGGTAGGTTTAGATTGGATATTAGGAAGAAATTTTTTACTGTGAGGGTGGTGAGGCACTGGAACAGGCTACCCAGAGAAGCCATGGATGCTCCATTCCTGGAAGAGTATTCAAGGCCAGGTTGGACAGGGTTTTGAGCAATCTGGTCTAATGAAAGGTGTCCCTGCCCATGGAAGTAGATGATCTTTAAGGTTCCTCCCAACCAAAACCATTAGATAATTCTATGAAATTCAGCTAGCTCTTTACATTATTCTTCCAGGTCAGAGGAAATCCCATGTGTGCTGTGAAATTCCCTTACTTATATTCTTGATTCCTCCTCCATCTGTAAAAGACTTGAGGAAAAAAAAAAAAAAAAACCAAACAAAAAAACCCCATTTAAAAATGGGTTGCTGTTTGCAGTCACTCTTCTGTGCAAGGTTCCCACAATGGTGCTTATGCCCCGCACCAGCTAAGCAGCCACCACTGTTCAGGACCCAGGATAACCTGCCACCAAAAGCTGTGATGTGGCTGGCTGGCTGTAGCTTCTAGAGGGACAGAGCCAAAAGAAATCTACTTCACCTCCTTGCTTAGTCAGGCTCCCCACCTTGTGACTGTTGCAGTGTGCCATGTCCCTGCATTTCTCCATGTTGTTTTCCTGAACCTCTGTGCTTCCCAAAGGACTCTGACAGGGATGAGCACATTCCCATGGCAACCAAAACACAGAAGCTGGGCAGGGTTTGTTCCCCTGACCATCCTGAGTCTGTGTTTGTGGAAGTGTCTCTGGCACTGGTACAGATAGTTGTTCTGGGAGGGGACCCTTTTGGGGTTGAGTTTCTTAGCAGGCAGTAGAATGTGCAGTCCTCATGAGGCATCTCTCATTAATTCTCTTCTCCAGGCTGTACAATAGGTGGGAGGACAGGGGGAAGGTTTCTTCCTCTTCCCGTGTACATGGGCCAGTGTGGCACAGGTGCTGCATCCAGGGCACAAAGGCTTGTGCCTGACAGCAATGCCAGGGCACTAGTGGAAAACAGAACTCAAGGGAGAAAGCCAGCACCATCATGGAGTGCCAGGAGGGAAGCACATGCTCCTGCAGGGAAAGTTCCTTATCTCAGGGTGATGGGGGTAGCTTGGATCTTGCATCTCACTTTGTTTGCTTGCAACATCAGAGGCAGTGGAAGGGGCATCCTCCAGCCCCTCCAGAAGCCTCTGAAGACCCTTCATCACCAAGGCTTTGGTAGGAGGTTGATATGCTCCCAAGGGACTAAAATCCAGGGTTGAGATATGGATGGAGCAGCCCTTGACCCTCCCTGCTCTGGGACCAGCTGCCACTGCATGTATGCACGTCAGAAGAGGGGCACTTAGTAGGGAAACATAGCAAAACTTCTGAAGGTGCTAATTAAGCAACTCTAAGTTATAAACATTTTTAATTGGACTCATTTTTGGTGTCACATACTATCTCTTGATGAGACAAGTCCTAAAATTAAAGCTGTTTTAATCTCTCTCTCCTTGCTCCTCCTCTCTACCCTCATTGTCTTTCTGCTTGCAAAGTAGAAAAGAAATCACTGAGGCTTCTGGGCTCTGCTGAAGACTGCTATTTTTAAGGTGTTATATTTGATTTACTTTAAATCTGACCAAAAACTCCACCTTGGGACCAGACCTCCTTTATCAATGTTGTAGCTAACTTTCTGCTTTTGCATGTGGATTTTTGAGGAGGAAAGACAAAAATTGGTCTTGTAAGAGATACTAGCTCACCACTTTAACAATGACAGCACCATCCTTTAATATAACCTTTGCCCAGGGATATTGCAGCATATCACTGTCTCCTTGTGATAAATGATATGTCATTACCCCTTTTTTTTTTTTATTAAATGTTTCGTAAATTACAGAAATTGTCTTGTATTGAATTATAGGATCCAAACACCATTGGGTTTTCCTGTGTGCTCCTTTGTCACTGTCATGGGCCAACCAAAACTCTCAAGGCTTTAAGGGAGTGGGGACTGTGATCTAGGCTGTGCAGGTCATACCCTGTTATGCCATGGGAATAGCTAAAAACATCAGATTTCAGCCTTTCTCTTACGAGCCCACTGCTACTTCATGTGTGCTTGCCTTCATCTCTATTGTGCAGGACCAATTTTAAACCCAAGGTCTTGAAATTAATGACTCTCTATGAGAGCCTTTCTCCAGGGGCTGAGGAGGACAGAGATGGGAGGGGATGAAGATTTCACTATCAGTCTCATCTTTTCTTTCCTTGCCCTGCAAGCACTCCTTAACATGGCACTGTGCTTACAGCAGCAATATTTTGGCCAATGTGCCTGCATATAAATGTCTGTGCATCTGCTAAGGGGCCACCAGCCAGGGATGCACAAGTCAGGGTGCTTGAGCATCGCTGTCGAGTAGCAGTTGGTGCTGCTCTCCATTAGGCAGCTCCCTCTTTTTGGAAGAGGTTGGAGAAACGGATGGAGCTGCCCTAGGACTGCCCTGTGCTCAGCCTTCAGCCTTGCAGCTGGGGTGTGCCTCTTTTACCTCCCCACTGATGGGGTCTGTACACTAAACTTTGGGGGATTTATAACCTGCCCTGCCAAGAGGAGACAGATGTTTTTGGAACAGCAAGATGTGGTCTGGCAGCTTCCTCAATTCAGCACTGAGGCTGGGTATTTCACAGCTTGCATAACCCTAATTTGCTTCGGGATTTTTGCTGAGGGGATACGATGCCAAGGGCTGCACATAGAGGTTTCATTTCACTTTCAGAAGGCTGCTTGCCATTTCTATATTCTCACATAGTCATGGAGCACTGCAGGTAATAGAAACCTTTAGTTTTCATTGAGTATTCATGGCACAGTTTGCTTTGCTGGGCATCCTCACAGGCCACAGAGCCAGCAGCCTCCCAACATGCATGAGGGGACATATTTCCTTGCTGCAGACAATTTGGCTTGAAAATTTCCTTGAGGCATTCCAGCTCTGCAGGTAATGAAACACCTGGGTGAATTTGACTTTGGTTCACTCCTCACCAACTGCTTATGCCAACTCTGGGTTGCCTGGATTCCCCTGGCCCAGCTGCTGCCCCTGAGAGGGTTTGGTAGGGTCCTCTTTTTGCTAGGACCTTGCCTCCTTCATTCAGCCATGAATTCTGTGTGCTAACCCTGATCTGCCTTGCAGGGAACTGACTTGAGTCCCTGCCACTGTGAGGTAGGACCTAGCAAGGCCAGCAAGGAAATGTTGAAACTTAGACATCTCCATTTCACTTCAAATTTTGGGGGGAAATCCTGAAAAACTCCTTACGGAGACTGTATTTTTGCAACAGCCTATTTCCTCTTTTCTTCTCCTTCTTTCCTTTCCCCACCTCTTTGTCTGCTAAATAAAACAACCTACATTTTTGACCTGAATTACTTTATGTGTCCTTGAAGGCATATGCAGCTCCTAGGATTGTAGGAGGGTTTTCTTCTTTGGTGCGGTCAGATACCATCATTATAGATGACAGTCAAGCTGGATTCCCTCCCAGTCTGAACACTATATTTCTATTTTGCAACACAAACAATAACCCCCCAGATTTCTGTAGCACCAGCTGTCAGGGAGAAGCTTGGGCTGCTTTACAAAGGCAGGCATCAGTTCTGTGGGCAAAAAAACTCCCTGTTTCTGCAGGTGAGAACTGGGAAAGTTAAATAATTGCCAGCATCGCTCAGCCTGCACCTGGATTCACCTAAATCAGCAATAACTCCAGTGCTGTTAGCAGAGGAACCAGCAGCCTCTCCGTGGGAAACCACCAAGCTTCTTCCTCAGGCTCCCCAGAGGGTGTCCAAGGACCATACACCCTTTTAGCAGCAGCAGAGGACAGGGTGGGATTTCCTCTTCTCTGCCCTTACCTCTCTGCTGGCAGCTAAACCCCTCCAGAGCTGCTAAACCCCTCCAGAGAGGTTGTGTGTAAGGCCTTAGCAAAGACCCACAGAAGCTACACGTTCCAAGTGGTGGTTTATTTAAAAGGACAATGAAATTTCTCATTCTGCTCATTTTAACACCCTTCCTACAACCTGCATGGTAGACTGGCTGAATTAAACCAGCTGTGCTAATTTCTCTTGTTACAGCAGCCCTGCATAACACACAAAATACTTGGCTTTGGAGGATGATATTATAAAGAAGGACACTATAATTTAGTGGCTCATTTAATGTGAACCAAGAGAAATATGAGGCATGCCAATGCCGCACTGGTGCTCTATTTATATCCTTTTGGTGTGCAGTATGATTTATAATAAAGGATCATTTTTACATAGTATTAGCGCAGTAATGGAGCTTACTGGGTTACCACGTCTGAAGTTAGAAAATACTGTATTAGAAGAAGCTCTTCAAACACCATGTAAGAATAGCCCTTTCTTCAATATTAAATCATGATTCCGAGCTTTTTAAAATAAATATTAATGCATTCAATTTACCTAGGAATCTGGGCTTTTATCAATGCAGCAGGAGGATCTCCACCTCTGAGCTCAGAAGATGTTGTGTGCAGCCTCACAGAGTTCACTTTTTGGCTCCCAGCCAGGCTACTCAGCACCCTGTGGCACCCTCTGGCATCAGTAGCATCCTTCCCTGCCAGGAGCCCAGGAGGTTGAAAGCAGAGAAGGCAGAAATCATCTTGCTGGGGAGTGTGGTATCACCGCTTATGGGAAGCATGTCCTTCCTCTGTCCCCCTGTGCATGAAGCCCTGTGGTCCCCCCACAAGTCTCCCCTGCCCTGGGACTGTTGGTGGGGAGGAGGAAGGACCTGGATTTACCCCCTCAGAGTTTTTCTGGAGGCCACACAACAAGTAAGTGGTGGAGCCAGGATAAGAGCAGAGCCACTCCTGGCACCTCGCCCTCTGCATGAGTCAAAGCTTGTTTCTGAAGCAAGAGAACTGCATAAAGTTTCATTTGTCCATCTAGAAAGCAGCGCATTCTGCTTCCCATTAGAGCTTGGGAACCTCATGATGATTCAGAGTGCATACAGGAATGCAGCTCTATGATTTTTAGTGCCAGGCACTGTAATGCGTGCCAATGATTAGTTCTGCCATGCAGGTGGGTAAAGGAATTAAATTTGGTTTGGAAACAAGGGGGGAACTAATCAGCTGGGGGATGCCAGGGAGGAGTAGAGCTTGCACAAGGTGGAGCAATGCCTTTGCAAATGTCACTTCCCCTGGAGCTGATGTGCGAGGTGGGGAGATGTGGAGGGTTTTCTTTAAAGCATGCAGGGAGCTGGTGTTGCTCACCCCTTGAGGAAAGGTGCTCTGCCCTTCCTCTCCTCTCCACTGGGTAGGGAGGAGCAGGGGGAGGCCGCAGTACCCCTGCTGCCATGCCCCAGTGCCAGAACACCTCTGACCAGCTTCACCAGCTGAGGCTTGGCTCCAGGTGACAAGGTGACAGTTTGATTCTTTTCAATGCTGATGGGGCTGATGGCTACCCTGGCCATCCTGGACCAACCTGAAGGAAGGGAAACCAAGAGAACGCCACGTTTGGTGCCATTCATAACATCACATGGATCTAGAAGACTGTGCAAGCACGTGCTCCCAGTCCAAGCTCCCTCCTGGTTCATGCCAAGATGGATGTCACCCTGCAGCCCCAAGCACATGCTGTCTTGCTGGAGAGCTCCCTGCTCTCCCAGCCCTGTGCAGGGACACAGCCACTGTTGCCAGCCAAGAAGGTGACATGCAGGAGCGGACAAAGCCAGAGCTGACTCTGCTTCCCGCTGAGCCAACATCAGGGAAATTGCCAAGCCACTTTGAATAAAAATGAATTAAGCAGCCTGGCAGTAACTCAGACTGTATTTTATTAACTTGTCCAGAACCAAGTAACGCTAATGTACCTCCCTGAAATTTCTTATTTTACAGCCATGGTGTAATATATGAAAATGTGCTGGCAAAGTTTTAGGTAGGTTACAACCCTCCAGTTGCTACATCTCAGTTTCTCTGCAGAATTGGGGGTGCACTTACTCAGACTGCTGGGTATGATGCCCTCCCCTGCCTCAATGCCCACCCTTGCTTTAGACAAGGTGCACCCTAGGAAGGAGTTAGACATCTAAGGAAAGGCAAAAATCACCTTCTACACAGGTTTCCCCCTCTGGGCCACACACAAAACATAGTGGAGTCCAGGATGATGATGGAGAGCAGGACTCTACTTGTCAGTGGCTGAGAGCTCCTGCCGCTGGACCTGTGGGGACTGCCAGGGAGCCAGAGCGCCTGGGGAGGTCTCCAGTGGGCTGGCGACCCACCAGGACCCTAGGGTGCTTCTCTCTGTGTTTGACAGATGCTACCTTTGAGCTTAGCACTGGTGAGAGGGTCACCTTTGGTACAAATTAACATCTTCCCCACTCCCTGCATTCTTGTGCCCTGTGTAAGCCCTAGCAAGAAATAAAATTGCCATGCCTTCCTTTTTTATTAGCAGTAATAATCCTAGTAATACTGCACGCATCAGTAAGACCTTCCATCTCAGGAAATGAATGCACTTTACAGACATTAATGATTTAGGATGCTTAGCACATCTCTGAGATGTGTGAGGAAAACCATCCTTTTTTTATTTTTATAAATGGGAAGCTGAAGCAAACTGTAGGTAAGTGACTTTTGGCCATGCAGGAAGGCACACAGTGACACAGGGTGAGAGTTCAATCTCCTTCACTACTGCCTGTGACCGTGGCTCCCTTCTTTTGTTTTCCAGCCAGCCTCTTCTCCATGCCCACAATGCTGCAGTGGTGCCAACAGAGGAGCTGCTGCAGGCTCCTGGAGGCCAGACCCAACTTGCTCACCGTGGTGTTTGGGGGCTGTTTGCCTTCCCAGTGCTCACTTGCTCAAGGTGGGCTGGCCCTTGAGTGACTGCAGCTGCTCGCTACTGCTTGGACCACATTTGCTCCAGCAGTTCCCACATCTTGGGGATGGCCTCTGAGTGTGATGATGCCCGGCACTCTGTATATTTCTCTAGTCCTCGGGGCTGGCAGGGAAGCCTATCTGGGGCGTTTGAAGAGGACAGCACTCCAGGAACAGGTTGGATGTTGCATCCCATCCCAGGCAGCCTTATATGCCCTTTCACTGCAACCTTGCCTGCAAACACACTGAGGCCGTATCGGCTGCTGGGCTGGCTGCGAACACAGCCACCATCGCCCAGCTGCTGTCCCATTGCCTCTAGGGTGGACGTGTGGAGAAGAAACCTGATTATAAATGAACTCCAGCTCACTGGGCAGTGAACTTCACTGTATATAGCCACTCTGTAAAACGAAACTAGCCTGTGCCTCCCTGGGTGGAAAAAGAAAGCGAGCAGGGACCACACCTCTTCTATTATGTGCGTAGATCTGCCCATCAAGGTCTGGCAGCACTTGCCTAGTTATATGAAATGCTCACTATAAACATGGGACTACTGCGTGGTTGGTTGGTTGTTAACTGTTTAGGGCACAATTTGAAATATTGCCATTTGGCCTGGACCATGGGCTGAAATGTGATTTTCTGCCTTAAGACACAACCAGATCTGGGTTGTCTGCTTCCCTCTGCTACGCAGAGCTTATAAATAACCCCCTTCGCATCCTCAGAACAACTTCTTCTATTTTTTTTTAAACATGAGAAGGAGGAAAAAAAAAAAAAGGCAGGCAGGCAAGCAATAGTGAAAGTGCCACCATGTTGTTCTATTTTAAACCCTGCTTGCCTGCACTTTCAGATGCAGGCAGGGGAGGAGACCACTGGGTCGGCCCACCACCACCCGCCCAGCCGCTGCGGTGTGCGTGTGCCTGTGTGCACTTATTGTTTTATCCTCACGTCACCTTTCAGCCTGTGCCGCTCACCCTCCCTCCGTCCCTGAAATTTTGATTAATAGGTTTGCTTGCTTTTTATATCCACACATGTGGCGCATCTGGAGCAAGGCGTGCCTCTGCTTTCTTGCTCGTTTTTTATCTCCCTCTCTATCTATATATGCACAGTTTTTCTTCTTTTCTTTTTTTTTTTTTTTACTTTACTTGTGACTGCCATGGCAACTGTTACATGTTTGGCAAAAAGCTTACGGAGAAGAAAAGGGGCTCAGCGCTCAGCTGGCAGATGTCCAGTGTAATCATGCTGCAGCGCCGAAATGAGGCCTTTGGCCGGCTGCCGAGCTAGAGAGAACAAAGATGTCAGTTCCCCGTGTTGGCGGCGGCGCTTGTTTGGCACCCTTATATGGTTTCCCAGAACTCCTCGCCTTGGCAGCTTTCCATTCCCTTTAGGGCAGCAAACAGGATTAGCACACACAGACTTGTTTTTCTCTTTTCTCCTCCAACTGTTCCAATGACATCATCCCTGCTGCATTCAGCTGCCAGCAGGGTGACTTTGGGGGTGGATTTTTTTTTTTCCTGTAAAAAAAACCACCACTGTGCACACATCAGCAAGCAAGTTTAGGTAACACTTGCACACCTTTCTTGTTAAATTAAAGCCCCCAAAGTGCAGAAAGCTCAGGCTAACCAAGCCAGATGCACTCTTTTTTTTTTTTTTTTTTTTTTTGCATCTCATAATTGAATTCCTGCAAGATAAAAATCTCCTTTTCCTCAGTAGGCTGTAATCAGTGCACACAGAGCTGTGGTTTCCAACTGCCCTCGTCATGTGCTTCCTTATGAAACTCCACAGAGAAATCGCCTTGGCTCGGGTGCCAATTTAAAGGGCCCTGGAGCAGGATGCAGCCCCTGTTGGCCCTCCAAAATGGCAGGGCTGTGACCACCCAGCCTGGGGTGCAGGGGTGTGTGGAGGCCCACCAGGCTGCTGTGGGGTAGCACAGGAGGGAAGCCCCTTCTGTTAAGGAAGGACTTTGCTTAGGAGCGTTTTTTGTTGCTGCTAGCCCTGGAGAGTGGGGAGAAAGATGTACAGGAGAAACCATTGAATTTTCTGCCTTTCCCCTCAAAGCCCAGACCTGTTTTCTGCCTTCTGAACATCTTCTACCCTGGGAGTTTTCCTCTTTCCACCTGGTCTCTTTGCCAACCAAATAAGAGAGTCATGTCCTGTTCCCAAGGGAGCCCAGAAGGGTGCCAGCATCGCCCCCCACCAGAAGGTGGGCAGCCCTTGGCAGGGAGCTCGGGGCCAGCTGGGGCAGCAGGGTTGCCTCCCTGCTCCCTGCGCCTCCTTCCCTCCCGGCAGCACTCCTGTTTTCCTTGGCGCAGGCCACAGGATGTGATGCTCACTTCCTCCTGTTGATGCAGACCCAGGGAAGGGGCCCAAAGGGGATGGTGGGCTTTGCATGAAGGGTTGCTCAGTGATGGAAAAGCTCCCCAGCTCGAGGCTGGCCGCAGACCACTGGATGTTAGTCAGCATGGGAAGAGCTGGCCAGCCCAGTTCCTCACTGGGTCGCTCAGTTTTTCCACCACAGAGGTGGACGTACAGACAGATGGACAGACAAATGTAGACAGCAAAGCAGGGTTGCTAGGAAAGCTTTATGTAAGCGGCTCTCGGCCGGCAGCTGACAGTGCAGCAAGTGTTCAGCTCCCAGAGCTCCACATCAAACCTGGCAGCACATCAAAACCTCTGTTTCATAACCCACTAGAAATAGGATTTTCTAACAGCGCCAAGAGGACTCGCCTTGTTGTTCAGGGACCTGGGATTTTACCAGTCATTAATGGTTAACTAGTCAATGGCCTAAAAAACTCGATAGTGCCTTTCCCCATGACGAGATATGTGATTTTACCGGATGCTGTGCCTGGTGTTAGCCATGCCACCCTGATCCACCTGTTAATAACATAACTCAGGAATTAATTAGCAATTAACAGCAGCCAAATAATTACAGAATCAGCTGTCAGGAGGGAGGCCATGATGCTGTGGGTGGCTTTCCCAAGATGGAAACTGCTCTCCCTGGGAAGTGGGTGCATAAGCGTGGCTGGGGAGGGAGCGAGGCTGGAGTGGGAGCTTCCCCAGGGAAGCACAGATTCCCAGAGGCAGAAATTTCATGGGAAGAAGAAGGCACCAAGAAACAAAATTGGTGTACCCCAACTCTGACAGCTGAATCCTCTGGCAGTGGCAACCCTCGCCTGCTCCCTCCAGCTGACAAGGCTGGGCAGATGTCTGGGCTCCTCTGGCTCCCTCCTCTGAGGGAGCAAGGCAAGCATCAGCCATGCCCTGAGCTTTACAGCGTAAGACAAAGCTCTGCAAGTGCTTTGCAGAGCAGAGCTGGGGCTTTGGCCAAGCGTGGCTGTGGGCAAGGGGCTTGCTGCAGTGCTGAAGGGCAGAGAAACAAGGTGCTGCTCGGATTCCCTGCATGCTTTGCAGGGCTGCTCCTCTGTGAGAGGGAGGCACCTCCTCTTCTCCCAAGCACCAAAGGGGATGGTAGCGCACTTCCACCTGGGCCTCTCCCCACCCTGGCTCCATGCTGATATGTGCTGATGGCACAGGAAAGGCACTTACATTTTTTTCAGACATTGAAAAAGCAGTGAGTGCATTAGACACATAGATTCATGGAGATGAAAAAGGCTCAAGTATTCATCT
The DNA here is from genome assembly GCA_013399855.1 of Oxyruncus cristatus. Classification (NCBI taxonomy): domain Eukaryota; kingdom Metazoa; phylum Chordata; class Aves; order Passeriformes; family Cotingidae; genus Oxyruncus; species Oxyruncus cristatus. The sequence continues at coordinate 1,093,816 of VXAY01004260.1, forward strand.
TATTCACTGCTCTCTCCTTCCTGATGAAGAGTTATCCCCTCCTGGACATGATCCAGTATTTTGTCCAGCCTTGTTTCCACTGATTCAAGTGATGGGGCTTCCTTTGGGGAACTCCATCACTGCCTAATGCACTTTGCCGTTAGGAAGTGCATCTTGCCCTGCATTTGGCTTCAGCAGTTTGTCTCTAGGCTCTAGGCTTGCTTCCCAATGTGCCAGCTGCCTGTGGGTTCCTGCCTCCTCCAGGCAAACTAGATGTCTTCAACTCTTTTCACTCTCTCCATAGGTCAGTCTTAATCCTTTAATAATTTACTACTTTCCTCCTCTCTGCTGCCATCTATCCCCCTGTTGGCCTGGTTCTGCCATACATGGGCAAAGTATAGCTGGGTGGAGGAGACCTCCCTGGTGGGGGACTGAGGCCCCGTGGGCTGTGACAGCAGTGGCTCCCTGACAGCTATGTGCTTCTCCAGCTCTGGGCCAGTGAGCATGAGCTCAGCAGCTGGCACAGAAAAGCGCCGCTGGAGGGATGCTCTATTTAACACCAACTACTAATGGCCCAAAGGGGTTGTTCTGGCCAAGTAGGATTGCTGAGGCATAGAAACACCCTGGCTACACAGAGCCTTTCTCCTGGCCATGCTCCCTGCATAGGAGCAGGCAAGAGGTTTGGGTGGAGGAACTTCTCAGTGCAACTCCAAAAGGGCAAAGGGCCAGGTCAGTTTGAGCAGGGTGTCCTGCCTCTCTGAGGAGCATCACCAGTGCAGCCTCATACCCAGCCAGGTGTCTGAACTGGATGGAGCAAAAACTTCCTGTGTAGCCAAAAAAGCTGGATTGACACAAGTTACATCCCTGAGGACCCCTCATATAAAGCAGTCTCCTTCTCTCCATCACAAAGTGGTGTGAACGCCCCTTGTCCTTCATGGAAGTTACCATCTGCAGCTGATTCTCATGCATATTTGGAGGTGCAGGAGTGTCTCTGTTCCTCACTCATCACCATGAATTGACCCCAGAGGAATACATTTCTGTGGTTCATACTCCAAGTCCCTTTTTGTGCCATCACCTCATTTCCCTTTTGTGCCCCTGTACTTGCAGCTCCTTGAAATGGAGCCAATAGGGCCATGAGCCCCTCCACCCTGTGCTCCCAACCACAGCAGGGCTGAGTCCCAGCACCTAGTTCCCCACTGGCTTGTTTCGTCCCCTTGTAGGTTGTGTCCCCTCTGCCTTCAGGCAGCTCAGCACAGCTTGGCCTGGGTCAGATGCCTGCGTTCCTCCTCGCCCTGGGACCCAGCGCTCTTCCTCCCTTTTTGTTTCCTTTTGTTTATGGTACTCAATCCAGCTCTCAGGCCATGTGCAAATGCTCTGCTCCTGGCCAACTTGAATTCGTTTCAAGGAAGATTGCACAAGAGTTCAGGGCTGGTGCTCGGAGCCAGGCCTGCTGGGCTGGCTGTTTTGTTCTTTCGGCCCTGGTCCTGCCGGAGGACCTGCTGGCATGAACTCCCGCCAAAGCGGAGTCAGCAGGATGTCGAACGCGCTGCCTGGCTGGGAGGAGCCAGAGAAGCAGTCCTGTGAGGTCAGGGCAGGCTTTGCAAATTCAGTTAAAAAAAAAAAAAAAAAAAAAAGAGCAAGGTTGTGTGGGATGCTTTGCTTTCCTTTTAAGTCATTCGCATTGATGGTAACCCCAGCTACCTCCAGGTATAAATAGCTTTTATTCAAGTCTCACACTGGGGCTGGGCAGTAAAAGCTCTGCTGTTGTGTGGTAAAGGAGCCAGGCTCCAAGTGGCGAGAAAGGGGAGCAGAAAGCAGAAATAGCTTCCCCAAAATCAAAGAAGAGGTGGAGAGGTCCTAATGGCCTACACAGCTGCGGGTGTGACCGGGAGCCTTAACCTCCCTCGGCACAGGGCTGGGGCACCCTGCAGAAGCGGCTCTCTGGCTGGCCTGTGGTGAGAGAAAGCACTTACTGCCCTTCTTCTCTCAAGCACAGCTCGTATTTCAAGTGATATGAAACCCTTGCATCCATGGGTTTAAAAAAGCTGCGGGCAAGTAGTAAAAAAAACTTTTTATTTTTTTTTTTAATGGTTCCTAACTTGTTTTTGAAGGCAGGTTTGTTATGTTTGGTTGATTGGTCTGTCTTTTCAGTGACCTTGTCAACAAAAATATCAGCAAAGAGATGATATGGGAGTATTTGAAAAAATCAAACCTATCTGCTCAAGCAGGCTGTGGTAGGGTGGACCCTCAGAGAGTTAGCTGACCTGCTGAGCCTTTGTCAATTATTTTTTAAAAAAAAATCACATGGAATGTGAAACTTTGGGACACAGGAGGTTCCTCAGCAGTCTGTGGCTGAGATGTTGAAGTGCCTCGGGACAACCATTGCCATCACAACTAAGAAATTTTGTTTACTTTTCCTGACACGGGACCTCCCCACTTTGAAGGAATTTGGAGTGACTAAAAATCCTTTGGCAAAGCTCTGTCTTTCTCAGAGGTGGGATTCATCTCAGCTGACTGTAGAAGTGTGAAAGTCACACAATGATGCAAGCTAATCATCCTTCCTCTTCTCACAGGGCATAAGAAGCAACAGGCATCTCACACACACATATATACATATATATATATACACACACGCATACATATGCATACATACATATATATATATATATATATGTTCATTGGGACAAATCTCTTGCTGGAAGTTCCCACCTCTTCTACGGAGCATAGTGGGAACCTGGGAGTTTTGGTTATCCATAGCTGTCTACCTTAGGGAAGATGAGCACTAAATGGTATGACCTGCCCTGGAGAACAGGCTTCCTTTTGGTCCTTTGGAGCCACAGAGAAGGTGCTTGATGACTTACAGTGGCTATACAGTGACACACAAATTCTTTCTCTGACTCACAAGTTCTCGAGTAGTTTCTTGGCTGTTGGCAACCTCATTAAAAACCCTGATGAATGCAATGATGCAGCCCCTGAATTATTCTCACTTCCACCAGTTTTGTTTGAGAACATGGCAATATTCTCCCCATATTTTACGGTTTAACATAATGCTGATAAATGATATGACAACAATAAATTTTCATTTTATTTAAAGCTGTTTATCATCCATATCTATTATAGAAAGTCATCAATTATGCAAAAAGCGTGAATGTTTAAAGAGCCTTTAAAGTGTCTCTATTTATGGATTGTATGTGTGTATTCTTTACTCCTTACACTGGAGAGGCTCCTCCATTAAGTATCATTTCTCACAAAGCCCCTGAAAAATGGAGCTTGACAGGGAGATCTTAGACAAGCTGGAGGCTTGTCACAAAATGTGGCGGAGCCATAAAAATTTCACGTCTTGGGAAAATCCCTCAACACTTGAAGCTGGGTCTAAATCAGAGGACCAGTGTACTAGATGGATGCAGTGTATCTTGGGTCAAAAAGCCATACTCTATGGCTTGCTTGAAGTCACCTTTCATAGCTTAGCCGGAGCCTCTCAATAGTAGGGGAAATAATTGGGTCCTTCATGAGCTCTCATTAGTGGAGGGGTCCACACTGCTCACAGCCCAGAGACTTCTCCAGTCTGTGGTCTGTTGTAAAAGTCAAAGGAGCAGCATCCCAACAACTGGCATATGTGTGGACCATGCTGCAGAGACTTGTGGCTTGCAGAGGTTTGCTCCTGCTCTAGAGTGAGGGAGCAAGATGGATGAAATGGCTGAGATGTTGTAAGTTGGGTAGCTATTGCTCATCTCTGAGTTTGCAGAGCAACCCCTTTGCTATGGAGGAACAGATTTTGCTCACAGGGCAGTGTTTTTGGAGCCACCTTGCACTAACACCAGTGTAATTGGCAGCTTGTTTTGGCATGTGCATTAAATCACAGTAACGAGGAGGTTTTACAGCAAGGAACACGGGTCAGGGAGCAAATACCAAACAGAGACCCTTTAAAACAGCTGAAGATGTTGGCATCTTGGATCTTTTCTTTCTTTCCTTTCAAGATACTGGTATGACAAAAAAAACAAAAACAAAAACCAAAAAAAACCCAAAAAGAGTTAAAGTAAGGAAATCAGATCAGAAAAAGCAAATTAACTAAACAGCACCATCCTGGCCTGGTGCTGATCTTGCACATGGTGTGCCAGTAAATCCCAAGTAACCCAGCACACATCTGGGGGTTTCTGGGGCGGCTCTGTCTATTCAGGCCTGCCAGGGTGTTGGAGGGGGCCTGCAGCTGCCAGAGCTCTCCGGCAGCGTGTGACAGGAAAGGGAGAGCTTTCTCACACATCTGACACAAGAGGTTGATTGTGGGGATTGCTGACGGGTGACCTCCCTGTGCCACCGGTGCTGGGGCTGCGGGCTCCTCTGGCACAGGCACCCACCAGGAGACCTTCTGCTCTTGCATTACAATGCCCATAGCACTGTAAGTGTCCTGTAGTTGCTGAACACTTAGGTACTTAAACATCTCCCTGAAGTAATTAGTTGTGTTTTTAAATTACTTACAATGTCTTTAGTGCTGTAGGGGATGTGTCAGGTTGTGACAGAGAAGGGAGCAGAAAGCCTGTGGAGTGGGAAGTATGGTGGCATCGGATATTTTTAAACATGCCATGCAAGGTCACCTCCACAGTATCCCTGCACCCAGCGCCAGTGTCTCCCACCCGCCTGCCCTTCACAGCACATGGTGATCTTTGTCATGAAATCCTTAATTTTCTTTCATTCTTCATTTCCATTCTTTTTTGCCGTCAGGAGATGTCCTTGACAGTGCCATGCAACTTTAAGCCAAGTAGGTAATAACACAACAGAGGATTTGCAGCCATCATGCCTTTTATTGAGTGCATTAAAGGCCTGGGATCAAAGGCTGGCTACTTCCAGCACTAGTAGAGTTGCAGTGGCACATTAGTAGGACTGTTTTTTCTCCCTACCAGTTCAAACAGCTTTACGAGTTTCCATTCAGCTTCTATTTTTTCCTTAGGTTCAGGGCATGAGGATGAATGGCCTCTGAATCCTGGCTTCACCCATGGCAGACACTGCCTCTCACTGCCAATCTGCCTGTCACAGAGCTTGCTGTGGATCTTGCACCCAGTGCTCTGACTGTTAGGCTGGTCCAGAGCATCACTGCTCTATCAGAGAGAAACCTTTTGCTTTACAGCCATGAACAAAAACAGTTTCTCTTGTGCCATACAGAGAAATGTTATTTTCTTTTGGTAGCTCTCTCCCACACATGCCGATGAAGGGAGAGAGGTTCCCTCGAGAGGCTCCCCATGGTCCTCCCAGTACCTGTCTGTGCATGTCAGCATCTCTGTTTTTTGCCTCCTCTGCTGAGCGCACTTCCCAGTTGCATCCTGGGATTGTGCTTGTCTTTCCATGACAGCATCCCATTGGTGCCCAAAATAATTAACTACCAGCATGTCCTTTTCCCCTTCAGCCAGTTCCAGATGAGTTCACAGTTCACAGTGTCAGTTCTTGCTGTTAATCCATAAACTATAACCTTTACATCAGGTACTGTTCAACGTAATTAGATTTCTATTACATGGTGTTCTTTCCTGCAGTTAAACAAGACTTGCTTTACTTAAACAGCCAGCCCCAGGTGATGTTTAATTGTAACCTTGGAGTTAAAGCTGTTGTGCTTGCACACCGTTCTCTCAAAGCCTCCAGTCCACCACACCATAGCCTGCACTTATCTTGACATGACACGTTAGCAATCATCCATAGCTCTCTGGCAGCGAGACCCAGACTTGCCCTGCAGGATGTCGGCCCTCTCCCAAGGATCAGCTCTTTTCATGAAGAGAAGAATAAAACCAGGATGGCTCTTAGTCAGGTCACCCTGACTGCAGTATAAACACACTACCTGCTCTGGTGCAAGCTGGAGTGGAAAACAAAGGCACAATAGACCAAACAAGGTCATTAACAACAATTTGATCCAATTATACATCTACAACCAGGGCTCTTTGTTTGATGATTTTTATTTGTGCCAGGAGGGAGGGAAAACAGCCTTGCACATAATTGAGCAGTGCTGGGTACTGAAAGGTGTCTCCTCTCACACAAAGCAGCAGTAATGCCTCCTCAATCCACCCGTGCATTGGTTGAGTGTTCATTTACCCCCACTCTCACCACTGCTATTCGCTGTGGTTAAAAAATGTTGGTATGCAGGAAAAGTTTCCTCCTACAGTGAGAGAGCTGAGGCCACCCCCCTGCCTGAGACCAGTGGCTGCTTTTACACCATAAGAGCATGACAGTAAGAGAAATGCCTGGGGAAGTGAATCAATAGTGGCAGGCTGGCCAGCTGCAGGGTGAGGATGGGGTAAATTGCTGGAAGAAACTTTCCCAGCCACCGGAGGAGTTGGGAGAACAATGCGGAGAAGAGGATGTGAGGCACTTCCCGCCACCGGCCAGCCCCGCGCCAAGGAGTGCCGCAGCCTCCCGTGCTATCTTTGTACCCTTGTCATCGTCTGGAGGCGGCTTTTGCTGTTTGCTCTGGATTTCTATACTTTTTCAGCTCTCTCTCAGAGATCTAACTGTCGCTGCAAAACAAGGGGACTGTTTTCCCCAGTCTTTCTGGCTGACATCCACTCAGCCCATCCGAGGCAGGTCTCTGGGCCAGACTGGGAGTGTGCTGGTTCCTCTCTAAGATCTGGCTGCTAGAGCAGCGCAGATGCTTTTTTTCTCTTCTCATCCCTCTTTTCCTCCTTCTATCCTTGAGAGATAGAGATAGTGGATTTGTTGTTTGTTCTGCTTTCCCATCACATTTGTCTATTACCAGCCACTCGAATCTCTCTGTCTACATCCTGCAGAGCTGCTTCTCTCTACAATATTCAAGTGCCTTTTGCAAGGGAAAAAAAAACAAAACCAAAAACAACCACCACAAAAAACAACTCCAAACAACCCAGCCCCGTGATTTTCCTCCCTGCTATCAGGAAACAGGTTTGTTTGTTTTTTAATGAATGCAAAAGAATGCAGATAGTGGTGAGGAAAAGCTTGGGCAATGAGTTCTGGCATTTCTTTATTTAGGCTTCTCCATGTATATCAGCTGAGCCCAGCAGGCAACAAAGCAAGAGCTGGATGTTATTTCAGGAAAAGCCTGGTCTTTCATGCTTGAGACAGAGTAGTGTCCCTGGAGGGGAACTCTGGGCTCCTGTAGTGCATGGGTGATTTGGACCGAAAATGGTCAAGAAATTTCATCAATGCTGCTTTTCTTCTCTGTCTTACAGGCTCTCAGTAGCATTTGTCCCACGGCTGCCCACCGAGACAAGTCGGAAGGACTTCGCACCTACAGCTGTGCCTGGCCTGGTATTTCCCACTGCTCCAGTACTGGACACTTTTGACTGCACAGAACTGGAGACATAACAGGCACATCCATGGCATAGTGTGAGAAATAGATGGTGCATGGCAGTGGTGGGGACTCTGCCACTTACATCACGTGAGCAAGGCAGCCGTGCAAGGTGGCATTGGCAGAACACTAATAACAGGTTCATTCCAGCTGTGTGCTTCTTGGAAACAATGGGTTGAAATCACAGTCACACTGATGCCCTCACCAAAAAGGAAAAAAAATTCCTAAAGCGATATGGCAGATAAAGCACAACATTTCTCTTGACTTACTGCTCCATGCTAGTTAGTTTTAGGTTTTTCTGCCTTACTGAAAGTCAAATTTCAGTCTTGAAGCTTCACTTGAGCATGACAAGTAGAAGTGCATTACACAGAGCAAGCTGCTTAGACTTTTAATTTAAACAGCATATATATTTTGGCCATGGCTCTTTGCTGAATTCAGCACAGATTCAGGTTTGATCAGACTGCTACTGCATTTTTCAGTGCCTAAAATATTCATTGCACTTTTTTAACTGACTTTAGCCAAGATATTGTGTGAATCACATCTTCGGGGTACCTCAGTAGTTAAAGGCATATCTGTTGGGATCCAAGCAGCTATAAGACAGGTCACCTCTAATTCCAAGCCCGATATTCATTTTCCCATGGTGAACATATTTCTTCTTTAGTCACATGGGATTTTTGCTTCTTTCAAAGTATGCCTTTTGTAGCAGATTTTAATGTAGATTTTTATGCAAGAACGTATTACTAGGTTGTTTTCTATTGATGCAGAGAAATCTCTTATGCAATTTACATCCCATTAACAGCTTCATAAGAGACAATCCTGATTCTAATAGCTCTGCACAATAAGCCAATAAAGCCAAATATGGAAGGGATTATGGAGTGCGTTGCTGTCATACCCACAAAATGGTTCATATGTTCAAAAGAGAGGCATCGACTCATCTGACACCTAAGGTTAGTTCTAAGAGTTACTACTACTGATATTTTTCAGCAGTGCCTTATCTTTTATCTCCTTTTGGTTGCCTTCTCAATTTTCCTGCTCTGGCAGCAGAAACAGAAGAGGAGCCCCAGCCTGGAACCTTGCATGTGGGCATCCTACGCAGCCTGACGGGTGGAAAATGCTGCTGGATTCCGAAAAAATGCAGTGCTGTTACATCATTTCTCTAGTGCTGGTATAACAGAGGGTAGGTATAGGTGTCAGCCAGTGTCCCTGCCACCGACACCTTACTGGAGGCATATCTACACCCTATGCTTTCCCTGTAGGAAAGGCCAGGTGTCTGCGCTGAGCCTTTCAGATCTGCTGCCCACCTTTGATGCTGCTGGCACGAGGTAGGATGGTGGGCAGGCTTACCAGCTGTGGACGATGAATAAATCTCTCCCCTGGTGTCAAAGCTTCAATCCTTAGCCTTGGTTGGGGGTTTACTGAGCTTTGTAAACGGGGTACTGGAAGTGAAGAGCAGATGTTAGAATCCAGCCTCCCACTACCTGAGACCTTGCAGCTATGCAGAGGGATGTAAGGGGGTGCCTGTATGAGGAAATAGTCCTGAGCTATGGAGAGGTTTCTGTTCCCATCACTCAGGGAGCACATTTTTACAGTGTTTTTAAATAAAACTACCGCTGTGAGGAATGAGGTGGCAGAAGAATGAAACTGGTAGAAAGCTAGCTCTGAGGAGAGAGGGAGCGTGGTGTGAGAGGTAAAGCTGTAGTCCAGAGTGTGGTGGGACCTGCCCACAGCTGACTTTTCTCTCTCTTCACCAGATCCTTCCTTGTCTCCTCGTGCTTCATCTGGGAACAGCACTCACAAGTCAGCTCAGCCATCTGGCTCCCTTGTGCCCTCTCTTATCCTGCAGGACACAGCCTGAAGTTCTCATATAAAAACAAGTAAATAGATGGAAGGGCACTTGGTTGAACTGTGGCAATGCCCATACCTCATTCCCTCCCAGTGCACATGTGATGCTCTACGTGTTTTTAACTAGCTGAAGGTTTTCACAGACTCATTCTCTAATAGAGAGACTTCATAACAAAACAAACAGCACTCAAAAAAGTTTTTTACCTTCTTTAGTCATGTCTGTACATGCTCTTCTGTTTCAATTGTTTGGCCATTATGGGGCTTCAGCATGTTTTGTTTGCATATTGAGGCCTGTGTTTTCAGCTTCACGGTTATCCATGTTGTCTTTATGCCTCCACTTGATTTAGAGTAGCATTTTCAGAGTCATGGCCCATTCACACTATTTTTCCTTTAACTTCACTAAGCAGCTGTTGCTGCCACCCACCTTTGAGACAGCAGCACCATGAGCAGATGACCTGAGGACTTTTCCAGTTGTTGCAAAGCACTGAACAGGTGTGATTCCTCTTCCTGAGACCCACAGGGTGCACTGACTGGGCCTGGCAGTGGTGGGAGATGGATATCAGCTTCAGATCTGCATTAGGAGCTGAGTCGGCCCAGTTTTGACATGTTGTGATTCATGGTCTGATATCTTTTGACCTCATGTCTCCACATGGCATGACTTTGAGCTCACCACGCACCCCTGATGGGTGCATCGCTGGCTGCTTCGGGGCAGGCCCAGGCTTGGGAAGGTGCCCAGATGTGGACCAGCCTGAGGAGATGGTCTGTCACCTCCCAGGGTGTAGGACATCTGGGAACCGTGTCTGCTCCCCTAAAAATGCAATTTTCATTGCCACAGGATTTTGCACTAGCCCAAGCTTTTGTGTTTCTTAAAGTTCTAGCATCTGTAGGGTGTAACTTCATCAAAGACTAAAAAAGACAGTTCAGCCAGCTTCAATATGACCCTCTCTTGTTTTATTTTCCCTTTCTCTCAGCCTTTGAATTTTCCTTTCGTCTGGACTTTATATTTTATCCTTTATCTTTTTTCTTCTACAACTCTATTATGGTAATACCTAGCAAAGACCAACACCCTATTAGGCACAGAAAACAAAGACAGTTTTCAAAGAACCTGACTATAAAATGCCTTTTCTGGAAGTTTCTGATTTCAGTTACTTTTTTCTCTACCTTGTTTTCCATCTTTTTCTCTGTATATTTCCTTCCTTCCTTCCTTCCTTCCTTCCTTCCTTCTTCCTCCCCCCCTCCCTCCCTCCCTCCCTCCTTCATTCCATCCATTCATCCATCCATCAATCCATCATAGGAGTATGGGAATAAGGAGCTGGGAGGAGCAACATCACTGCAGTGTTTCTTTTCTTCCCCATCTACCCCTCTGTGTAGCAGCCAGAGAGGAATACAGAAGCCTGTTCTGGAAAGGTTTTGGTGGAGCAGTCAGTGAGTTGAAGGGCTGGCTGCTCTTGCTTTCCAATGGGAGAAGGAGGTGGCCAAGCTGCAATGCAGCAAGTGGCCTATACAAGGCGCATTACATTTCTCACATCCCAAGACCTCATCCACCAAATGTGGCCCAGCTGTGTCTCCTGCAAGGTCAGTGTGGAGAGCAGGCACCCAGGTGGCTGTGTGGTGGCCCTGCTTTGCTCGGCAGAGTTAGCTACCTCAAATGCCAAGTTAGTGGGCAGAGAGCTAGCATTCATCCTTAAAAGCTCCTCCAGCACCGGGCAGCATCCTAAATGAACATGTCTTTGAGGCCCTTGATAAAGAATACAGCAAAATTATTATTTTCATGACAGCTAACATAAAGTTTTTGAAACACTCAGGACTGTTTTGGTTTCTGGTTCAGACCACAACACTTACAAGACAAATGCTATGCTCCTCGGTATAGCTTCCTTTAGCTATGATTTTATTTCTTTAGGGCCCTCTGGTAATCCTCTCTAATGTTTTCCACCATGGCATTGCAATGCTTGCACTGGCACTGAAGGCTTTTTTATTTGCTGCATGCAATTGGGGTTGACATGCACACACAGACAGGGTCAGAGCTTCTGGGTTGGCTTTCTTGGGGGATTTCAGGCAGGTTATGTGTCTCATTTAGGCCTTTGGTTGTGTGCAGATGCCTTCAGGCTTTGGTGAGCAGAGAGCTGCAGGACTGTGTTTGATTAAAAGACAAGCTAATGGGCCCAAGCATACAGCTGTGGCTTTGACAGGTTACACAGAATCATAGAATTATAGGATGGTTTGGGTTGGAAGTGACCTGAGCGATCATCCAGTTCCAACACCCTCTGCCATGGGCAGGGACACCTTCCACTAGACCAAGGCCCTTCAGATACGTCTATTTGCAGTGTCACTTCCTATCACACTTGCAATGGAGGAAAATGTTTGCACTGTCATAACACTTCTTCTGCTGGAGCTTTCTGGTTGCGGATGCTGCAACATTTTCTGCAGGGCACATCTCCCTGTGTTGGGGTTGTGTGAAATCTTGTCTAAAAAAAATATGGCTAGGCAATGTTTTATATATTTGACATATATAACAATGCATATTGCATCAAGGAACTTAGTGCATGATAATATCCAAGGAGTGCATTCAAGGAATCCAACCTGCAGCATCCAGACAGTGCCACAACCCCCACTCTTAGATAACTTTTCGGTGTTTAAGGTTGGGAGGCACCATTTTAGCCACCTATTCTAATCTGGTGAAAGGAGAAAGGAAATGTCTCAAGGCAAGAGATAGATTCAAATGAGGACTACCAGAGCTGCTGCTTTGCATTTGACTTGAGCTGAGCAGTCGTTTTCCTTTCTGGTGTCAAGTGCTAGGCTTTGTGGGCAGCCAGGCAAATGTATGGCACAGATTTCAGGTAATGAAGTGTGGAAGTCTAAGACGGCAAATCAAGAGTCCTGGGAAGAGACCAAGGCCAGAGGGAGCAGGGCCTTGAGGGGAAGCCGTGTGAGGAGCAGCTGAGGTCAGTTGGTCTGTTCAGCCGGGAGAAAACTGAGGGGAGACCTCATTGCAGTCTACAACTTCCTCATGAGGGGAAGAGGAGGGGCAGGCACTGATCTCTTCTCTGTGGTGACCAGTGACAGGACTCGAGGGAATGGCCTGAAATCCTGTCACGGGAGGTTTAGGTTGGATATTGGTTTTAGACTATTCAGCCTTTCCCACTCGGCACCTTGTACAGACCATTGCTGTTGCTCTCCTTTGCACTTTCTGCAATCAGCTCAGTCTCCCTGAACTTCAGTGGCCAAAACTGCACAGATGACACTTCAAATGAAGCCTTGACAGCATAGAAAACAGGGGAAGAATGATTTCCAGTTTGTCACAGGCCTCACTTCTGTTTGTACACCTCATTAGAGCACTCTCATTTTTTACTGCAGCATGGCCATGCTCATTTCATGTTGAGCTGACATCCCTAGACCTTCTACAGAACTGCTGCTGTGCCGGTTGTTCCGCAGTTGGTTTTGCAGTCCTTGATGATGCCTACAAAACCCCAGAGCTCCACTTTGTCTATTCTGAATGGCGCTTCTCTTCCCACCCCTCTACTGCATTTGTCGAGATTGTTTTGCATTCCCCTCCTGTACTCCAAAGTGCTTGTTCTTCATAGTGTCCTGTGCTAATTTAATAAGTGTTCCCTACTCTTGTGTTTTTTTCCAAAGATATTAATGAAAATACTGTGCACTGCCAGACATAAAACAGATGGCTTCAGACTTCATTTGATATGTACTGCCTGTTTGACAGTGAAGCATTTATAGCTGCTCTTAGTCTGGTTTTCCAAGCAGCTGTACACTCCTCTAATAGCAGTTTCTTTTAAGCTGTGTTTCTTTGCTTGGTTTATGAAAGTGTCAGGTGAGACAAAGGCAAAAACTGCATTAAAATCAAGATCTAAGACCTACTGTAGAAGGAAATTAGATTGATTTGATGTGATTTGCTCTTGTCAAATCAGTGCTCACTGTTCTTCATCTGCTTGTTGTCTTTCCAGGTGCTGGAAAATAGTTTTTTCAATTACCACTTCCAGTATTTTTCCAGGAATTGCTATTAATCTGCCTGTTCTCTGACTCCTGGCTCCTCCTGTCCGTCCTACCCTTTCACGGTAGGTGCTAGATTTGCCTTTCCCAATGTGCAGAAACACATGCCCCCCACCCTTGACTTCTGTGCTGATGGTGCCAAGTGGACTTTATCTGCTTTACCCAGTTTGGCAGAAGACTTTCAGGGCTTGTCAGTCGGAATATATCTGACTTCTTTAGACACTGTCCAACCTTTTTGTTCTTTCTTGCTGCCAGTATTCTTACCCTCTGACAGGTTATGCTGGTTGTGTTAAACGGGGCTTTGCTCAAAAGACTGAAGGAAAAAAGTATCAAACAAAAAGCATGTTTGACATCATCACTCAGTATCTCCTGTTCGTGAAACCCAGGTCTTTCTTTAGCTCTCCTGTTGCTACTAGCTCATGCACTTCACACCCACTGTTTGTTGAATCACATCTTCATGTTGTTCCATGCTTATGCTGTTCTTATATACTTAGTAGCGTGACCTAGTTCCACTTTCTGTGTGCTTCCTCTGCACTTCTGAAACCAATGAAGAGCTCGTGATCTAGCCAGTTGATACCTTACTAGCTTCCCTTTGTACTTGCATTAAGTTGTCCCAGTACCAAGAAGCTCACAGTAGTTCTGTGCCTTTCATCCAACTCCCTTAGGGCAATGCCAACTTCCCAAATGTCCTTTCTGCCTTGGATTTGTACCTCTGGGCTTGTGTATACTAACACTGTAAGTTAGCTAAAGTCTGTCTCAAAGCCCACTGGTTTGTCTTTTTCTTTTTTTTCCCCCCTTTGCCTCCTTTTCTAGAAATCATGACTTCTAATACTTCAAGATCACTCTCACATCAGTTGCTTGTCACCATCACCTGCAAAACCAGTTCCCCTGTATTAATCGGAATAAAATTTTTCAGAGTAGCTGGCCAGGAAGAAGCTAGGGAGATGGCAGCTGCAGTCAGTTCAGGGAAGGGCATAGACTGAGTACCAGAATAGAACCAGAGAAGCCCCTGCATATTTAGCACTTAATGGTGTCAGTAAACGTTAGAATTACCTACCTATGAACTTGTCATTAGTTTCCAGGAGGTGTGGGTAACAGTGGTGCAAATATTTGTGTTATTTGAGTAAAACATGAACAATAAAAGCATGTTATTAAAATACTTTCTCAGTTCTGTTTGTCTATCTTAGGACCTTTTAAAAATTGTACAAATACAAGAAGTTGGCTGAGGTCTTATTAGCATGGAGTTAGTCTTCTTTATTAAATTATTCATTGACATTAAAGTGTGTTTTCAAAGACATAGATTTGGGTCAAGCAGAGCTTTTTTGTCTTCATTGAGCCAGACCCTCCAGCTTCTCAATGGTCAACCAAGATGCATCTGGCCTTCAAGACCAGAGGAATCTTTTCCAGCCAGATTTTTCCAGTGCACAGTGTACGCTGTTCCTGGTAACATCTCACTCCAGCTGCATTAGCCCTAGAAGACCTTTCTTGTGGAAAACTCCAAGCCAAAAGTTACTCTTTGGGGACCTGCTTGTCCTCTCTTCTTTGCAGCCATCCCACCCAAGCTGATCCTTTTCCTCCTGTGGCTGTTCCTGGGTGACTGCCCCTGTGCTGTTCTGGAAAAGCTCCCCTGAGTGGGGTGAAGGCAAGTTGGCTTTTGGCTGCTATCTGTGGCTCTGGCATGTTCCTGCCAGCATCCCTTTAGGTACTGAGAGATCCGCCAGCAGGGTGTCTGATAACTCTGCTGCAAGTTATTTTAATAACATTATTGATTTCATTACTTCACTGTAGTTTTGCTTCACTACATCAAGTCTTGGCACTAAAGCAAAGCAGCAGCTAGTTAATTCAGTATAAATTGTGTTTCTTTATGGGGCATCCAGAACTAAAGAGAGCTCCCAAAGCTCTCATGGATATCTGCCCAGAGACTGGGATGGTTGCTAAAGGAGCTGTTGACTTCACCTTTCCAAACAATCACATGAGCACAACTTTATAACTGATTCCTCTTGATATAATTGTATGAAAAGAAAACACTCTTCCATTACTGTAGAAGAGCTATGATGACACATCAATAGCTGGTATCCTTGCTCAACAGTCTCATTTCTGTTCTCTATCTTGCAATTGTTGATCTGATGTGTCCTCCTATGCACAGTGCAGAGACCTTCAGACCTCAAGGAGAATACACTGGTTACAGGTGGTTGACTGGGTGAGCCATGGCAGTAATGCTGCATAGTGTCCAACTCAGGTGGGTCTCAGAAAGCCAATTTATCAAACCAAATTTATTAACAAAATCTGCAAAATGCTGTCACAGGACATTCTTCTTTTATGGTCTAATTCAGCATCAGTTGTCATGAGTTGGAGAACACTCCTGCTCATGCTCTTGAACTTTGGATCAGACTTTAAAATACTTTAAAAAAGCTGTGAAAAAAAATATGGGAAGATTTGAAAGGCTTCCCCATAAATATATGGATGGGTAATGTTGGTGGGTTTTTTTGTAAACACATACCTAGAGGCTTCGACACCTAGCATATTTACATCAACATATTCTGGTTAAAAGAAATCACACTACTGGCAAGCAGAGGACCTCCTAAATCTATAGCTCATTTTCCCTGAAGTAAAATCAAAAGTAGCAGTGCCAGCTCATCATTTCTTAGAACAAAACATCTATTAAAAGTAACTTACCTGAGGGAAAATCATGTTGTAACAGATGGACTTTCCACTGCTCCTCTGAGAACACCCAGTGGCCAAAACCCCTGCACCTAGACCCCACTGCTCAGATCTCCTACTGATTTTGCCAGGAGAGGACTGAAAGACACATGACGACCCCAGGACTCATCCTGCTATTAACACGTTTGCAGAAGTAGCTGGAAGGACAATTTACCCTACGTCTTCCCTACTGCTTTTTTATTCCAATAATTCAGTTCATGTCCATCCTGAAGAATTAGTTCACCAAAGAGCTGACCTCGTAGGAAACTGAAGCATGCTGGAGAGAAAATAAGTCCTAGTTAATAAATATAAAAACAAACAGCTCAGTAATGTGTGATATGGGTTCCAAAATTACATTTAAAACCTTTCAAAACTAAACCATGAAGAGAAGGCCTGACACTTTTGCTAACACTGTTTAGAGTGAAAAGCCAGAATGGAAAAACCTAACTGAAAATGTATTTGAAAATGGTTTCATAAAAACAAGAATCATAAGAAACAAACTGGAATGAATATAAACCACATTTTGCAATATTACTTTACAAATTGCCTTGATTTTGGAAGGATGCAGAGTGCATGCTAAGATCAGCTGCCTGCACAGGCTATTTTATAATAAATGGCATTGCATTTTTCATCCCCAGAACAACCTCCAGCCATACAGTACTTTTATTTATTATGAGAGTGTTCAGCTGCAATGACAGCTGAAGTGAGGAAGGAAATGGTTTCAAGAACATGGGGAGAAGCCCATAAAGTTAAAGGAGCGGAATGGGGAAAGGTACTTTAAAGTACAGGTGGTAGTGTAAATTGTTGAACATCTGAAATGTTTTCCCTTGGTAATTTTAATCACACTGCGAACTCAGTCACTCAGGTTTCTGTGAGACGCTTGGTTTATTGTGGAAGTTTTGCGCCATTAGTTGCAGCTCAGGAGCCAGTCCTGCACTCAGGGCTGTGGGCAGGGCACTCCAGGTGCAGCAGCACACTGAGGCTGGCTCAGGGCCACCGCCTCCAAACACCCACCACCATAAAATTAGCAGTGATCATCCCAAATGGGCCACTGATGCCCAGAAGCATTGAAGTTGACCCACAAATCCTACACAGACACCAGAGAGCATCCTCAAAGCCACCACCTCCAAGGGGGATGTGCTCATCCACAGTCATACTGGGCTGAAGGCTTGAGTTAGTGGTTGGGTCTTCTTTGCTTTGTGCAGGGAATCAGCTGAGCATGTCTCAGTGTGAAGCACCTCTGACTCTTTCCAGAGATGCCTGGTGGGAGCTAGCCACGTCCTGGGTATGGTGCTCCAGGGCCAGGGCCATGGAGGTGCTCTCTCAGCCTCCAAGGATGCATGGACCATGGGAAGCTGGCCCAGGAATGAAGCTGGTTTTGAAGTGTCCCATGGAAATTGTGCATACAGAGAGATGGAAGGGCATCTCGGAGTGGTTTATGCAAAATGGGTATTGTCAGACACACAGCAGTGCTTCACAAATTCGGTCACATTTCCCTCCACACTGATTCCACCTCTTGCTGTTCTTCAAGCACTGAGTTATTTTGCCACTGTATAGGGAGATTTCTCTTGTCTTTGTTACCTAAGAATAACTAAATTATCTTGCTTGGTGCCTTTTCTTACCAAAACAAGAGTTGTTGGCTCAACTCTTACATTGTTAGCATGCTAACAGATCTCACCCATAGTCTATCACAGTGAATGTAAAGGTGATTTAGACAAAAAAGGGTTAGGATAAGCAGGTGGTATTTCAGTGTGATTAATTCATGAATATATCTAATCCTCATCAAATGACTGGACCCCATTTATGACAGGCAAGATTTGGGCAACCTCCTTGCTGGCAGCTGCCAGAGCCAATGACAAAATTTTCCTCACCCATTTTTTTTTTTTCTTTTTCCTCTTAATCAACTTAGTTGGACTTCCAGAAACTAAGGGTCAGATCTTTTGCTGGGACTTTTGTCTTCATCATTAATGAGGTAGGTTCTGATTTTTAATGTTCAGTATTTGAACCACTCAGGCTGCCTGAGTCCTATTTCAGCTATTAACACAGGTATGTAGCAGGCTTAAGTGCAGTAGGCTTGTTGGGGCAGCTTTTTGCCTTTTTCCTGAAACAGATTTAGCAGATCCATAGACTGAAGGATTTCCCCTTTACCCTGTCATCATCCTCTGTATAAGGAAATCCTTTCCTTCCACTGGTCTTGCCAGTGAGGTCTATGTTCTTATTTCAGTTCCCCGAGGGATAAGAGTAAGGTGATAAAAAAGGCAGCATGACTGGGCATCGCTCTCTCCCAAACTACCTCCCACCCACACATCAAATTCCCCTTGTTGTCAGTTAGTGTAATTTACCATAACATAAACCTTGTCCCGAATGCTATTAAAAATGCAAATTATGTCCATCAAGCCCGAGGATTGGCAAATAAGCAGTTCCTTTGCAGCCCACTTCCTCCTGGCCACAGCACATGTTGCGCAGACAATGCTCTGCTGTGACATGTTTGTGAGGTCTCAAAGTTGCATTTATTTTTTTCTTCATTTAAGCAATGTAGCTGCAGACTTAGAACACAGCAGACATTTAAAAACTGTATGACTTTCCCTAACTGTCTGTTACAGTTTCAAGATAAGTAATTTTAATAAGAGTTATTTAAGTGGAGACTGCTTGAAACCAGACCTCTGTACTTCTTGGGTTTGCTTTTATCTTGGTGCAGATGCTTACCCTCTCTCTAGCTCCTTTGTAGAGTTCATTATGCAGAGGCAAAGAAGCTACACTAACATTGTAATTTTTTTTTGGCAAGGTGAGCCACAAAGCATATGCTGTGTCATGCCTTTTTATTACTGTGCAAGAATTGCCAAAGCAGCCTAAAGGAGGAATCAAGGACATGATCGTTGAGAGGAAAAGAGGAAACGGTCCAGTTTTACAACACTCAGGCTTGTAACCACTTGCGGTAGGTAGTTTCAGAACTGGTTTAATTTTAAATTATTTTCTTACCAACCGACAACAGCTTTGAAGTGACTGGTGTTTAACACCACCACTTTCTGATCCACGTTGAGTCATTTTTCGGTGCCCTGGAGATCCAAGCTCTGCCTGTGCAGTGGGCACTGTGTGGGCAGGGACTTCCCATCCTCTCCCTGCATAGGGAGACGGCAGAGGTAAAACCAGCCCAAGCCAAAAGAGAAAGAAAACCTCCTTGAGCAGGCACTGACATCCCTTTTCCATTAAGGGAAGGGTGGCGTGTCACACCTTATTCTGATCATGCTCCAAGAGCAAAACCTGCACTTCTCAGTCTAGACAACCTGCAATCAGGCAAGGGAAGAGCAGGCAAAGGGAACAATTAATGGATGTGATCCCAGCCTTCTTCAGCCTGGCCTAAAAACCTCCAAGGACTGGCTTTCTATGTGGGCATCTGTGGGTGTATAGATGAGACCCACATGTCCACATATGCCCTGGAGCTGCCCATGCCATGGGTGCCCCACTCCTGCTCCCTTCACACACCGTGCTTTCATTTGAAGGGGATCAAGAAAATAATTTGGCTTAAAAATAACCCAAAAGGTAAATTACTTTTAACTTGGTCTCAGATGTAAGCTACCATGCTTACAAGCCCCATGGCAGAACTGAGCATGAGCAAAAGGTTTGAGAGGGTAGAAGGAGGGCAGTTTTCACTATATAACACATTGCAACATCTCCTCAGTGCTTTGGTTGCAATGCCTAAGAGCCCATCTGAAACTTCGGAAACAGCTTGAAAGAAGTGGCTGTGTGGAAGGAAGCCTTGTGTGCCCAAGGGAACCAAACCCCAGGCATGATCACTGGCTGCCTACCCATCACATGGCTGCTGCCCATACACTGCCAAGGGTAGGCAGGGGCGGCAGGAAGAGAAAGGGGCTGTATGGCAGCAGCAAAGGGCTGCTTCCCTGCTTTCCTTCCCTGCTCATTCCCAGGTTTGGTGAACCTTTGGAGGCAGAGGGAGGAGAATAAGAAGGGATGTTCATGTTATAGTGTATAAAAGAGGTAACGAAAGTGTGGTGATGCCAGTCACTCGCTGCACGCCACGGAAACACAGGGGCAGCCTCACCCTTTTCGTAAAAGCCAGGGGCTTCCTTGTGCTGTGCGGAGCGGTGACTGCCCCAGCAGCTAGCTGCTGGATTGCTGGAGGGAGATGTGATGGGGGATGTCTCTGGGGGTCGTTACTGATCTGTGTCAGGCACCAAGAGGCACTTCTATGAGCTGGGAAAACACCCAAAAAGGAGAAGTGGAGATGTCTGCCTCTCCAGTCAGTTTGATCGCCATTAGTGTTTTCCTACTTCCCTGTTCTAAGTAAACACATTTTCTCTATATGAGACTTCAAAGAAGTGATAACCAGCTTTTCCCCTTGCATGTGGGAAAGGGACATGGCAAGAATGCCTCGAGAAGTGCACCAGCATCATGCTTGCTTCTACCCCACTGATGGCCAGTCCTCCATGCAGGCACAGCCCAGAAAGGCAGAGGCTGGTTAAAGGCAATGAGGCCTGTGAAGCGCAGGGATGCAGGGAAAGATGGAGAAGTTTGCAAGTCGGAGCTCTGGGAGGGAGAGCATGGCAACACCAGTGTGCTGGGAGACAGCTTTCCTCCAAGACACAAACGAAATCTCGCTGCCCCACTTTTAGCTGCTCTCAACATCATGTATGACAGGTGTCTGAAGAAAGGCAGTGACACTAAACATGTCCCTTCAAAGGACAAAATGCAGAAGAAACTTTCAGCTGTCAGCTTTTTGTAACTCAGACGAAATGACAGAGAGGCTGCTTTGATTGCCCTGCCCTCCTTCTCTCAGGGGAGAACACAGAAGGGACATCATCCCCATGGGACAGGAGATGGGCTGCATGGAGCACATTTGCTCTGGCAGTCACTCCAGTCTCTGTGGATTTTGGAAAAAAGTGACCACTGCGGAAATCTGTTACTTAAATTTAATATCCTGTTGTCTGTGAGGATGCAGTGTTTTTGGGAAATTTAGTCCTGGCAGTTAAAAATAAAGCAGCAGTGTGGAAACAGTGAGACAGGCAGCTCTGCCCCTGTTCATCCAAGCTGGCATGCCTGGAGTCCTCAGAGTCCAGTTGTACTCAGCCCAGATCAAGTCCATTACCCACAGGAGAGCAGTGCTGGAAACCACTTGGAAACATATCCCAGCAGAACAGTATCACCCACAGCACTTACCTGCAGCTGATGTGGAGTTACAGTGACATGAGACTTCCTTATGGCTGCACCAGGCTATTTTAAATTCGAGGCAGGCATAAGGCATATGACAGTACATGTTGTTCGTGCGGGAAAACTCTCTCATTAATATTCTCTCCTCGGGACTGGCCTAAGGTAGAGTTTTTTTGAGCATGCAACACGTTTAAAATGCAGGCTTGCCTTTAACACCTGAAACATTGATGCAGCTAAAATCATTGGTGCACCTAAAATCAGACCTTCACAGGAACCCCATTTCCTCTGAGCACCAACAGACTTACTTGTATTGGTAGAAGTATTTTTGATCTTCAGTCATCAAAGGCTAATCTCTCTCAGAGAGAAAGAAAAAGCAAAGAAGCTGCAGGATGTGTAGGGCTCAACTTTTACTATCTAAACAGTTATTTGAACCAACACAGTAGTGTAAAACAACATGTTTCCACCCTCCTTTTGCCCTGGAAACACAGTTTAGAGGATTTAGAGGACACATGGGTCTCCAGGCCACACTGTCAGTAATTCATACAGGGTTGGACACAGAAGTGACATATGTCCCCACGGCCTGCATTGCTCTTGGAGCCCCCAGCTGAAGTGGGAGGGCTGTGGTGCCCTGGACTGCAGCAGCTGGCTCCTGCACCAGCACAGCTGCCCGCTGGTTCGCCTGGCAGGGCTGGTGCCGGAGTAGGGCAATGTGTGCAGCCTGTGTCCAGGCAGTGCAAGGCAGGGCAGGCAGCTGGGGCAGGAGCTGCGTTCCCCTCATGCCAAGTTGTCTCTGCCTGTGAGTCACAGCCCTGACTCATGAGCTGGTGTGGATTAAGCTGTAATTTGAAAATGTTGCCACCTACATCTGTCTGCACTGCTCCTCTCCTGGAGGTGGCAGAAGCAAACACATACTCAGTCACCTCAAAAATTCAGCCATCCATGCTAGTTAAAACCCCAGGTGAGGACAGGTTAGGGTGAATGTGCAGGCAAGCACACACCTTGCAGCAATAAACCCGGGGGAGGAGGTTTCCACTCCAACTCAGTGGCTGGAAGATGCCTGCCACTCTCACCTGTCAGTTCCTGCCATGGTTCTCGCTGGCTCCTGTCATGGCTTTCTCACCTCCCCCTGCCCAAACCACTCACCTGGCCCCAGCACCCCACTGAAAGGTCTCTCTGCTCACCCTACACACCATGGGGGTCCTCTAGCACAAGGGCAGATGTTTGCCAAACGAATATGTCAACGCCCTAAGACTCACGAGCACCATTTCTCTTGCCATTTGCATTGCCTTGGAAAAATAGTTATAGTGTGGCCTAAGAGCTAGAAACATTTGCACTGATATATATTTAACTGAAATTGTCAATTAAATAAAAATAGTTTTGATTTAAGTGAAAATTAAGACAAGTGGCAGTACCCAGGATAAGATTGATCAGGATTATTTGTGAACTTCCAGTCACATTTCTGTTGAAAGAGCCAAAATTCTGTACCATGTGATTATTCTAGGTTTTTGGTGTTTTGCTTGGGGTTTTTTTCTTTTTTTTTTTTTTTTCCTGGCATTAAACCACCTGTTGGAAGACAAACTGTGCTTTACCCAGCATAAAGGCAGCCAGCACACTTGTCAACAATTTCTGAACAAATGGAAGCATGCATTTGTACAGGATCAGCACTTTGTACCAGGAAGCCACCATGTTTGTGATACTTCGTTGGAAGCCATAAAGCCAGATGGTTTTTTTTTCTTGTATCAGCAGCCCACATGTGCAATGCTGTAACTAAAATGCTTTAACCTCGGCCCTTTGATTACAGCAGCACAACCCCTTCCTATAGGCCAGTCCTCAGGTTTGGGTTAGTCATTGCTTTTGGTTTACACTTAGGAATTTTATTTGATGCCAGAGCAGATAAGCAATACATCTGCTCCATCATATTTCCCCAGCATCTCTCCCTTTGTTCTTTTGCCTTCTATCTGCTGGGACCTCTCTGCAGAGGTCCCAGCCCTTGCCCTGCCACTTTCCCTTTCTTTTCTAAGCCTGCCTTTGCCCACCTGTGCTTCTGCGGGAAAAGCAACCAGCCACTGTCATTTAGCAACGCCCTGACTGTTTACTGATGTCAGTTCCCCCGCTCAGCATTAATTTCCCCTTTGTTTGCCTAAACTACCTAAAGGGCTGTGAAATTTGCAACAGTTTCACCCGAAATGAGAAAAGGGAAGAGCAGAAACCCTGCAGTCCCGCACGTGGCAACCCCAGTCTTCCCACCCAGCTCACTTCCCTGCCTGCAGCTCTCCCACACTCGAGGTAGGGGTGTGCAGTGGGGTGTGCATGCTGAGTCACCTCCTGGGGTTAACACACTCCAGCCTTGCAACAGCAAAGACCCATAACTGAAACAAAAGCGATGCTGACAGTTCGCAGTGCACAGCTAATGCTGATTAAAGGCCAGCTTGTGTCTTCAGGGAAGAGCAATGGAGGGGGGAGCAGGGGCTGATGTCCAGAGGAGCCTCAGCACTCTTCTGGCTGACTAAACCAGAATAGCCCCCTTACACGGGGAAGGCCCCCAGCCCTCCTCTTAGGTACAGCTTCTCTGGCACCTGTCTTACAGCATGTAGGTCTGGTGCCTCCAGAAGCATCCTGAGCCTGGGCCAGAGCTGGACAGGATGAGGTAGGCAGGGCAACAGATGCTCCTACCCATGCTGCACACAGCTGATCTCCTGTCTTGGACACATCTTTGCTCGCTGGAGTAGCCTGCAAAAGAAGATTTAAATATTTAAATTTCCTTCCAATTTAAATCAAGCCAAATTCCTCATCTCAGTTCCAGGGTGAATCAGACACACTGCTTCTGAGAAGAGAAATGTAAGGGTAAGGCCAAACACCAGTGCCTTGAGGAGACAGAGTGCCTGGCCACTGCAGATGTGCTGCCTTTCTAGCAATTAATTCAGCAGAAAGGGAGGGAGGAATCGCAGCCCTGCAGGCTACTGGGTTTTTTTCATCTTTGCTTAGAGGACTTAACCTGGCAAAGCTGTTTCCTGAGGTCAGTAAGTAAAAGAACAGTGTTTGGTGAGCAGACAACCTGTGAGTCTTCTGCAAAGCTCCTCTGCTGGGGGAACATGACTTGTCTCTGTAAAATACTGCTATTCCCCTGGGAATCTGTGCTTTGACCATGGGGCAGGAAAGAAAGAGGCAGACAGACCTTCCCATCTTCTGGCATCTGTTTAATAAAGGGCAAGGAAGTGTGTTTGAATTCCCTTTTTTTTTTCCCCTGGGTCAGTTAGACTTGTCCTGGGCCCTAGCTGGATGGCATCAGCCAGACTGGATGTCTGGATAGCGCATCCTGGCATAAGTGACACTGTATTCCAGTGTGATCCTCCAGCATGGCCCAGCACCTCCATCCCACCTACTGCACTGCTGCAGCTGACATATTAAGGTGCATTAGCACCAGTGCTGGCTTTCCAGAGCAGCCTGCCCCATTCCACAGTTTGCTTTGGTTTTGCCCCAGCTGGGCAGCCCTGCAGCAGGCAGCAGAGCATGACGTGCAGACAGGCCACAGCAAGCTGTCCCTGACACTGGATCTAATGCCTGGAGAAAAGCGCCCTAATCCTGCCAGGTTTTCTCCTTACTGGCATCCACTGAGCTAATCCTTCCCCGTGTGTACCCAACCTTCTCTTTTCCTTCCCTGGGAAAGCCATCAGCCTTCTTACCTGACAGCATTGCCACTGGGCAGCTGAGCTTTCCATGGGCAGACTGGGACAGCTACCACTGCCATGACCCAGGCTTTCAGGCTGCAGAGACAGGCCAGCCGGGGACTGCCCTGGTTCACACCTCTGCAAACCTAACAGACACTCACAGCAAAGAAACAGAAACCAAAACAGAAAAATGAGGCAGCTGCAGGAATGCATCGTTGGTGGACTGCTGCTGGGTACTGCTGGCTCTGCTGGGGCTCCCTGTTCCTGTTGGGATCTACCTTTGCTGCTGTTTGCAGCCTCCTCAGGCTGCCTCTCCAGCAAGAAAGCACGTGGTGATCACTGTGGTGATTACTGGGGACATTATTGCACGATGGGAAAAGCAGCTACAACACTGGCTGAACGTGATGCTGAAGAAGTCATCTTCCTACAGTGTCCTCAATACAAATAGTCTTATGGAAAATGAATCAGCCCTCTTTGGGCTTTTTTCCAGAGGCCACTCTGACTAATTTTGTCCAAAACAGCCAGGCTGACCCTGCACAGCAGTGTGTCAGTGGCAGACAGGACCTGCTCACGTTTAGGTGGAGGCAGGGAAAAACTGGTTTGCAGGCCTGCCCAAAAAAATGCTCAGGCTGGCTCTGCCAAAAACCACACCAAACATATGGTAAATGAAATCGCTGGCAGGGAGCTGGCTTGGATGGCAGGAGTGTTTCAGCACTGTGGACTGCTTGTTAGCTGGACTGGATTGTATTTATGCTGCTTTAAGCAGCCCCATATTTAAGGAAGAGAAGGCAAAGGAGAGGGCAATGCCAATTTTTTGGGTGTGCTTTTGATGCCTCTCTATGCACAATATTTGGCATGTTAGCATGGTTACAGGGCTCGTCCCATCCTGTGGTTAAGAGCGGCAACAGCATCACAGAAGGTTTCACCTCCTCGCATGGCAACAGTCTCCTGTGGAAAAGCAGACAGAAGGATTTTTCTTGCTTGGAACAGGGAGTCTGCCTATTTCACCATATGAATGTCCTGTACGTTTCATGGAGCTGATGCAATCATGTACAGATGGGATCCATCTTAACAAAGGCTCGTATTCACAGAGCAGGTTTCTCTGCCGCATATCTTGGGCCACATCCCAGCTTGCATAGCCATATCAACCAAATGCATCCACAGAGACAGACTGAGATTCTGAGATGATACCAGACGCAGAGATGCTCTTCTTCTGCTGCTGTGAGCAGCATGACTTACTTGTGCAGCACTGTGGCCCCCCTGGAAATCTGAGCCTTGGAGTCATGGCAGTAAACATGCCTTTCCTCACATGGCATCCATTAAAAGGATTCAGGTGCTGGATATCACTTCCAGGGTGCTGCCAGGTGCTGTGGAGAAAGCACACCTGCTCTGCTGTGGCAGAGCAGCAAGATCCTGAGAAAGAGGTGCCCAATGTCTTCAGAAATTCTGATAGGCTGCCATAAGGCTACAGCTACTGAAAGAGGATGAAAATAGAGCAGACAAACAGCAGTTCCTTTTTTTGAGTTTGGGGCATCATTTTTCCTCCTGCAGCCAGAGTGGTGGGGTTCCTGGAGCAGAGCTCACCTCCACATTCATGGGCAGCTTTCCACCACCCTTTGCATGCTGCACGTTGGAGCTCAACCACTCTCCAGCCCTACCCCATCTCTTAGCTTCTCCCATTTTTCTGCAGGCTGTGGCATCCTGATCCTCTATTGCACTGGCAAGGGGCTTTTTCAAGGGAAGGCAGGGAGACAGATATCTCAGAGCTGCTGTCCTCCTCCTTACTCTATGAGCACACCTTCCCAGGGCTGAGTGATTCTATAAGCCGATGGGATGACCAAACCCCAGATAATCTGTTTGTTCAACAATCCAATCTGGACAAGGAAAATCAGACTTTCAGAGCAAACTTCTGTGCACAGTCCAGCAACATGCATCAATAAACTCTTCCCCCTGTTTTTTCTTTCTTGTCATGTGTTCAGCGCTCAGTCAGTAATGCCTTAGAAACATCTTGCTAGCTGCCCACACTCAAAAGGAGAACAGCAACAACCACAAAGGGAAATATATAGAGGCATGACTTAAGTGAGTTTGGAAATCGCTTCCCATATGAAACACTCCTTTAGTCACAGACACAAAAAAGCATCAAAATTCCCTGCCTCTGATGTAAACAACAGAAAGAAAAAGTCATCTGGAAGGACAAGATGATTCATACTGAGAACCTGACTCGTAATATTCATCAGTGTTGAAATTGCCTCTGCAAGATGACTACATGTGAAAACAGCACCAGTGAAATCCTAGATTCTGCCATGAGAAGTATCATTAGCGGCAAAGTGGTGGGGTGAGACTCCAGTGCCATAACACTTGCTCGGGTGAGTAATCATAAGTCATCCAACCAGTCCCAGCTAAAACAGCACTGTCATTCAGGTAAGACTGCTTTACGTAAGGACAGCTGCAGCAAACTGGAGCACACTCAGGCTTTGCAGCCCTCTTTAACTGCAAAATAGAAGGGTCTTGTAAAAACTCTGCTGAGTTGCATACAAAGATGCTGCTCAAGTTGAGTGCTTGAAGAAGACTGGAAAATTTGGTCGGTCTTTTCCTTTATGTTAATTGCCCTGACCCAAGCGGTAACAGGGCACAAAAGGGCATGCTGACTTTATGCATTGTTAGGAGATACTTTCCCCTGAACATTTGAATCTGTTTACTTAATCTTCCAGGCCTTCACCCATGAATATTAAATTACTTGATCACTATGCATTAGGAGTCATCTTCACACCATCTGTTTGTATTTGTCATCTAACCCTTGTAAATAATAAAATGTACTTTGTTCTCAAGTTCATGGATCCTACCAGGAGAGCAATTACTGTGGAGGAAAAGTACTGTGTGAAACTACTGGCAGTGACAGGACTCTTCTTGAAGTCCCCATCTTGCCACTATACGGTAAGTAAGTGAAAGCCAGGATCTGCCCCAAAGAGCGATGCTTAACTTCCATGGTTTCCTTGAAGGCCCTGAAAGTGATGCAGGCACCCTCACCTATGCTTCTAAAAGAAGGAAATGTCAGAAGAGAAGGCTGTACTTCAGGGGAGCAGCCTTTCTGAGCGCCAGGCACGCTAACAGGAGCTAGCTGCCCTACTCAGGCAAAAACATGTGGCTGTTTAACAGGGTGGTCTGGGCAGCTAGCATGGGCAAACTTTCTAAGAGGTACTGGCAGGGAAGAAACATCTGAGGAAAAAGTAGGTAAATGAGTGGATATACAGAGTTGCTCTCACACGTGGGAGTGCCATTAAAGAAGTGAAATTGTCACCCATCAGCTGAGAGGTAAAGTTCAAGGAAGGCTAGGCAAATATCGAAGAAAACAATGATAAAGTGCAGTTGTTACGATATGAAATTAATCCTTAGAGGGACCTCTGCCTGAAAATGTCATTAGATCACGCAATGAGGACATCCTTGACACATATTACCAAGGTTCAGTTTCAACTATCAATGCAGATAAATGTGTGAATCCTCAGGGCAGCAGTCCTGTGAGTAAGAAGAAACACACGCCATGGCTGAAGACCTCTGTGTGCAACAAAAGGCTGGCGAGCACACCTCACGGGCATGGTGCCCTCGGGGGTGGTCAGAGACATACTTTGCAGCAGACTCACAATTACTTACATGCCCTAAGGATTTGTCTCTCTGTGCTCTTATAAATTAACCTATATGCTAGGCAACTATCAATAAGCACTCAAATTGCTACCGTCTAGTTAAAACCTAGTGTAGCTGGTTAAAGAAGGGATCGTTTAGGAGATTAAATGGATTCATATTATTTCTATCTGACGTGTCGGTAGCAACAAATTCAGGCAAGAAAATGGTTGTCAAATATTTGTTTAACTGGAAGAGTTATCCGGGCTTGGACAAGACACCACTTGCCACTCTGCTCGGCCTTGCAAACATCCCACACTAGGAGGTTACCTATTAAGTGATAGACAATATATCTTGTTAGTTGTTAGAGCATGATGGCCTTAGACTTTGCCCAGGTATTTAATAACACCATCTGCTATCTAGGTCTGCAATACTATTATTCTTACATGAGGATTAGTCTTCTTGCTTCACAAAAAAGGTTGTAATAACAGTGCTAAAGGAGAGCAAAGCAGCATGGTATTTCAACCCAACTGTCCAAGTAAAATATACAGGAGGTGCAGCTCACCCAAAAAATCCCAGATCATTGTCCTGAATCTGGAAATCATGATGCGCTGAAGGCTGAGGGGCTGTGATCCATCCTAATGGACTGCACTTGGGAAAAACTCTTGTGTCTTGCCTGATAACAAGTTGGGAGTGAATTCCACTGTGATGCTGGCTGCCAATTGATTTGCTCTTTCTGTCGCCATTGCTGTTTCCTTCCCCAAAAAAACGAGGGTCCAAAGGCCACCATTTAGTGATCACTGTGTCTTCAGATCTTTTTCTCTTTGATAACATGCTTTTAAAGCATGTGCATTAACTGCCAGATAATCTATAACTATAAAGGGTCCAATTCTGTTCTTGCTGAGAGTGATGTGATTTTTGGCTTGGGCTTCTTAGAGAATTTAGGGGAGGGAAGAAAACAGTGGATTTCTCTGTGCAGTTAGTGTCTTCTGGTCAGTGCTTCCATGGGGCTTCGTGTAAAGCCATTCCCAGTGTGCCGGGAACCTGAGCCTACTGGATTCAGTGACGGAAGTCCTAACAACCTAGATTAGTCAGTTTCTCATGCTGGAATGTTGCAATTTTTGTGCAGATAGTCTTTTCCTCTGAGTAAAGAGAAGCTGAAACCCGGTAGCTGGTGAGCTGCCAGATGGAGGAAGCATTAGAGGTGTGAACACCAAAATACTCCAAAAAACAAGGCCAAGAGAAAGAGCCCAGACCATACTTTAAATTAAAAAGTGCACATTTGCAGTGGGGGTTTTTTAAATGTTTTTATTTGCTTACTCCTTATGTCACTTCAGTGTGTGTATGAGGAATACAGCAATCATGAATCCTCCACACTCTGCAGCTTAATTCCTGTATAAGGCCTAGGAGGAGGAGTGCTTTACTCCGCACTCTGTTGCAACAGAGGTCAAATACGAAACTGAACATATGAATGTAATTAGGAGGGCATGTAAAATATGGAGGCTGGATGTCTTAACAGTGTCCAAAGCAGGCATGTCTTGACATGTCATTGGTTGAAGAGGATTTTAAGTATTCCAGTCTGTCAGACAGTGTATCTGATTACATCTGAAAAGAGTTTCTTAGTCTTTTGCTCATGTGATTTTTCTCATATTTCAAGTGTAGAAGTTTGATTCTGAAAGCCTAGCACGCAGAAACAGTCATCTGTTTTTGAAATACATGAAATAATATCTTTTTATTACTGATGTTAGTTTTGGAAGAAGATGTGAAAAAGTCCAGGTTCTTCCCATATGTGCCCTATACCATATCTGAGGCAAAGAAAGTTCCAAGGAAATTTATGTATGTTACCTGGAGGTGCATATAGTAGGTTGGGATGTGTTTTTTTTACCATTTGTAAACAGAGAAACTGGTATTTTCATACCGTACAGAGTTGAGTAGGGTTCTTTCTATTGTTTCACAAATGATAAGGGAATGGCTAAAATCTGCACAAAAGTGATGTACAAAAATCTATCCCTACCTTTTGCCTATGATTTGCATTTTCTTTTAAACCTTTGAAGTGAAGTAGTAGGCAAAATCCCCGGCAACTAGAAGCATGTGCAAAGATGCAGAAAGCTTTAGAATATGTTTCCACACCCTGCTGACCTATTCATCAAAAAGTCTGCCAAAACACGTAACTCTCAGTATAAAACAAAATTCACAAGAAAGGGCCTCTCTTGCATTAACCTACTTCTTTCCAGGTTGCATGCCACTGCAGATCTCCCAGAGGAAGGGGAGCTCAGCCCATTATATGACTTTTCTGTCATCCCTAGGAGTTTTTCCCAGCTCCTTGGCAGCAGAGGGGCACTAGTGGGAGCAATCCCCTCAGCACTGGCGATGGGTCAGGCTGGGACCCTGAGCTGAGCCAAGCAGATGCTATGGTTCTCTGGACGAGGCAGGAGTGAGCTGTCAGCTGCATGACCGCTTGACCTCATGTTAACCGGTGCTGTGCATTATCACCTCAGGCCAAATGCCACTCTAGTGAAAATTCTGTGACTTAGCTGAGCTGCCTCTGGCAGGAACTATGTTCCCACAGTGATCACTGGTTTCCTGAGGTCAGGGGTGGTGAGCGATACTAGGTTTAGATGTGCCTGGCTCTTTCCTTTCTCAGCTGTCTCTCCATTTGAAACATCATCCTGGTCCAGGAGCATCATGCAGTCTCAGGCTAAGTTTCTCACAATCCCAGAGAGCACTTGTGGAGCCATAAACTTGACAGCAATGGCTTCAAATGGAAAGTAGTCCCCCAGACTGAAGTAGACACAGGAGTATCTTCCTCACTTCATACCTGCATCCCATGTGCCAATTTTCCAGGTTATAATACAAAGTCCCCTTTTATATTTTGTGGGCACGCACATAAATGAACATACACACACCCCATGTACACATGTTTTATTCCAGTTTTGTACCCGTTAGGCACCAGGCCCAGTAACAACATAGAAAAAATCATGCTGGTACTTGCATGGTACTCTGCTGAGCCGTAAGGACACTCCTCTGCAGTGCAGAGGTTTCCCCACATTATCATTGTTGGTGATGGAGGCAGGGCTGCTATCCTGCTCTGCAGGAGATGGATCCCAGTTCTCAAGCTGCTCAGGCCCTGGTAGGAAATGGCAGACCTATCTCCAGAGCGGCCCTGTGACCCTTGGAAGCCCAGCTGGTCCCTGTGTCCCTCCCTCTTGCCCCGTGTGCACTCCAGGAGCTTGATGAGGTGGGGCACAGCCACTGGTGACTGACAGGATGGGTACAGGTGCAGCATGAGGTGCAGCAAGAGAAGCTTCTGCTACAGCTGCAAAGTGATGCTACTGTTGAGGTCCCTTCCCAGCCTTCATCCCGGCCTTCTTCCTTTTGCCCCAGGAGCACTCCCAGCACAGCAGGATGGGGGCAGGATGGGAGCACCCCCAGGTTTAGCTGCGCTGCAGCTGTTGGTGCTGCTGGATTTGGCCCAGCAGCAATGCGGGCAAGATGCCAAAGGAAGTGTTAGGCAGAACCAAGCAGCCAGAATGGGGGAGTGGGACCACTTCTTCTAGTGAGAGCACCAGCTCACTGCGCCCACCAAGGAAAAGATGCAAGTGTGCTGCATGCTCTCCTGCAGTAGCTCACCCATATCCAAGACCATCTAGATCAAAGACAGGATGAGATGGTGCTCTGGAAACCAGGGCCAAGCTCTTCTCTTCATCATGGTGCTCTGGGGTGGTGATTTGGTCTGCTATTATGTAAGATTTAACAAAAGCTGTATAACAAAACTATTTTAAGTAAGAATGTTAATTGAAGGCTGAGTCAGGCTGCAGCTAAAGCAGAGATGTTTTTGAGAGGCTTGTACCCTTTTTCATTTGGTCTGTATTTTTTCCACTTAATTACAATGTGTGTGGAACAGCAGTTAGCAATAATAGTAACTGGCACAGGGAAAATGGATGATCAAGATGATCACCCTCTTGCCTCTGGATCAGCCATTGAAATCCATCCCAGATCTGCAATATTCAAAAGTCATTAACCTCTGAGGCTGCAGAAGGCGTATGGGAAGTGGAAGCAGATCATGGAGCAAAGAGGCAGCTGCTTAGTGCTCCTGATCGTGATGAACTGTGTTGACACTTTGATGAGACATGTTACGGGGCAGGTTGCTGAGGGATGCCTGTCTGACACCTTCCAAGAGCACATGCAAGACCAATCAGCAGCAAGTGGTGGCTGTGCAAGCAGCCTCTGCAGCCACCCCAGTGAGCTCACTGACATACCCATTCCTCAAGCAGGACGTGAGGTTCTTGGCAGGACCCATTATGAAAATGACTGGTCCCTCATCCAGTCCTATTTGTGAGACTAAGTGATACCCAAGTCCCAGCCTTTGGCAAGTTCCTTTAATGACTAAAATTCGCAGGAGGAGA
The DNA here is from genome assembly GCA_013399855.1 of Oxyruncus cristatus. Taxonomy (NCBI): domain Eukaryota; kingdom Metazoa; phylum Chordata; class Aves; order Passeriformes; family Cotingidae; genus Oxyruncus; species Oxyruncus cristatus. The sequence continues at coordinate 1,126,494 of VXAY01004260.1, forward strand.
CTGAGTTTAATTGCCAGTTCCAGCACAGGTCTACCAGTTATTAATGTTGCTGGTGTTCTTTTAATCAAATATGAACTCAACTGTACTTCTTAGCAGGCACCTCTTTTTGGAGCTCAGTGTCAGCAGGAGGGATGTATGTTCCTGGAAAAGGGATGTGCATGATTTTTTTGCCTGAAACTACACATGGACAGGATGAGGTAGATCTGCTCCAAGTTTACGAATGCATCATTAATGCCTAAACTCGTAAGTATTGCTCCTCAGCATTGCTACACTACTCATATGACACTACTCATATGTATTACACTACTCATATGACAAAATATACAAGAAGACAAAAATACTCTTTTTGACATGTTCTTACTTACATATTACACTGCAGTCATCAAAAAGATAAGGCTATAGGCTGAAGCAGAGAGAAGAGCATTTCTTCCCTCCTCTGACTGTGCAGAATGCTCCCTAAGAGGCTCCCTGCAAAGGAGGGATACTGCCTGGGCATCAGGAGGAGAGAAAGGGAGAGAATCAGAGGAAGTGTCAGCATGCCAAAACCAAATTTTGTTTCTATGTCGTATTTTCTCAGATTTGGGCACACTTCTGTTGGTCTTGTCACATTGCAAAATTGAAATGGCATAGCTGCAACAATTAGCAGAAACGTGAGCACCTCAACCATATCTCAATGTGCCTGGAACAACCAAGGTTGCAGCCTAATGCACCACTTTGCAGTCTTTTGCATGCCAATGGCCAAAATTCCTCTGGAAGGAAGACTGCCTGTTCAAGAGACTCTTCTTTAGCAGCTGCACATTGCTCCCTGTGTTAAAGTGTTTCACAGGGCAGGGGGACAGGGAAGCATGGCCAGGGAAGGGCACCAGCACAGTTCATCTTGCTACCCAGCTAGGTGAGCATGTCTGGTTTGGTAGTTATAAAATCCTAGCAATTGCTGCGGAATCAGAGAGGGAATCTGTCTCTCCTCTCTTCTTTCTCTTCAAGTTTCTTTGAACTAGCTGATCTGTGAGGAGGCCAAACCCATCAGTACCTGCCCCCCCAGAGTACCCAGCACTTCCAGGTGCCTGTGCCCTGCAGGGAGGACAAGGCAACCACTTGGTGAGTAGAAACATGGGATTGCAAAATGACTGGTGCTGCCAGGAAGCCTGGACGTCAACAGCAGTGCAGACTACCTTCAGCTGGGCTGCCTGCCCTACTGATGGTGGTCCTGTCCTGCCCCAAACTGTGGAGCCATTGCCATCAGCAGTTGAGACAGGGAGGCCTTTGGGGACTGCGAGTTCTTCTGGCAGGCCCAGGAGGTAACTTGCCAGCTGGAGCTGTCAGCAAGTACCAGTTTGCTGCTTCAGTGGGATGTTTGGGTAATGCAGGAACTCCCATGTTGGAAACAACATTAAAAGCCCTGGCCCATGCTTCAAGAAGGTCTGGGCCTCATTTTTGACTTTTATTTTGTATGAGGACCCCACTGCCAACTCCCACAAACAGGGAAAAAGCATTTCCCAGCCTGAGCTCCTCAGCCCATCTGAGAAAGCCCTTGGCTCAGCTTCCCTGGGGCTCCTCTTTGTGCTTTGCTCAGGCACAGCAACCCTTCCACACATGCAGAAAGGGAAGCTCTGCCCCTCTGCAGCTACTCAGGGCATGCTGCATCATCATGGGCTCAGGGGAATGAAGCACTGACAAGGCATACAACTATCTGGGAGCTTAAAAAGAAGGAGTTTTAAAGCCCTCTGTAATTTTTTTAACAGACGATCTGTTTCTGCTCTTATTTTGTAACATTTCCTGCGGAGTCCACGCCCCTGTCCAATTTTCGAAGGGTATTTGGAAGCTTGTCGACTCCCGCACAGAAGGCAGGGAGCAGAGCCAGCACGGTGTCATGGAGGGGTCACGGCTTCCTGGGCTTCCTGTTTATTTTGGGAAGGGGTCACCCGGCCAGCCGGGCGCTCAGCCTGCGCCTCGGGAAGCCCCCCGCCACCACATTCCTGCCCCCATTGCCCGTGGATGCAGACAATTGCTGACTGTGGCTCGAAATGCAGAGCACCAAGGCGGGGTGTAAATGGGATAACCCGACATGCCTATTTACCCAGCCTGGGGATAAGGGGCGGAAGCTTTTCCACATCAATTACCCTTTCTTCTGGTATCTGGAAGTGTCTCTCTGAAATTTTTCTTTCTTCTCTGAGGGTAGTAACTTCTGAAATTCTCAAGTACTTCCATGATCTTTTCCTTGCTGCTTTTTTTCTACTTCTGCTTGAAAAGAGGGCATAAAGTCAACTACGCTGCACAGGTAAAAACAGAATTGTTTCCTTTTTTAAAGAAAGCATGCAATTTTTGCTCCAAACTGCCTAGGGTAGAGCCCACCAATGGAGCAGAAGCTGTAGCACCCAGGCTTTTGTTCGCAGTTCGAGTCCCTGGTTAACTTGTCCTGCCCAAACTGCCTAGAGCAAAACATTGGAGCAGAATATCAGCGTACATATGTATTTCAGGAGATACCCATGAACTAATGGCACACCAGTCCCCTGCTGCTGTTTCCTTTTCTACGCATGCTCTGCTTAGGTGCCTCACAGCTCTTCAGAAGTTAACATGAAACAGCAGTATTCAATGCAGCTGTTTTCAAGGAGTTAATAAAAGGCCCCATGTATGGGAAAGGGCAGACACTGAGTATCTGCTTGAGTCCCTTTCAATCCTCTGGCACATCCTGTCTCGCAGGGAGCTAGTGCAGTGACCTCTCTCCGGCCTCAGTGGAGTATTTCTGTGCCAGTGCCTCTGTCAGCTCCTGCCATCAACAGTCAGCTCCAGGCTGCAGGGCAGCCGTCAGCACACTGCTGACAAGCAGCTCTCAGGCAAGCGTGCTCTCACCCGGCGAGCACATAAGTGCACATGGCTTTACATTCATAGTGATGCTCCCGTGAATAAAGTTATAAGTGGTTGTAAACATCTGCAGGATCGGTGGCTTACCATGAGCCTGTCCAAAGCCTATTTATGTCAACAAGCTGTGCCTGATTACACTCTCATTTACATCAGTATCTTTTTTTTTTTTCCCTATGGCACTAACATTTTTGGCTCAGAATCACCTGCATCTGAAGAAATCAAACCTCAAGGACAATTCCCAGCCTCTCGTCTCTCAGTTCTGGGATAACAAGCTCCATAATTCATTGTGGATCAACGAAGGAGAGGTGGTAGCACCCTACAACATAATCACTTTTCCCATCTTGGCTCTGGCCATTTGGATACTACCCTGCAGGACTTCTGCTGCAACAGAAGGATGCCAGTAAGAGCCGTGGAGGAAGCAGTTCATATCTGCTGGACAAGTACGTGAGACAACTCTCAATGGGGAGGGAAAGAGGAATGCCAAGGGCACAGGGGAGCAGGTGAGGAGCACTGGTTTGGACGCAGAAGGAAGGGCAGGCCCTATGGGGGGTGAATATGTGGGTAAAGTGCAGGCTGGGGGCACAGTTCGGGGACAAGGGCCTGCATGTGATCACTGCCACCAGCAGAGAGGACAGGTGGGAAACTAAATAGGACCCTGCAGGGAGGAAGAGAAATAACAGCAAAATCTCAGTGTGGTTCACTGAAAAAAGCCAAAAAACGCAGGGTGAGAAGGGGCTTGCCATGGCGATGTGGGAGTGGCAGTCAGAGTTCATCTCAAAGAGCTCAAAGAGCTGCCCCTCTCCAACCTCTCCCTTCTTTCCCTAACCCATGACATTGGGCACACCAGAACAAGACAAAGGCTTTCCACACCGTGCTAGACCCCCATCCATGCTACCATGGTGCTCCTCAGCCAGGCACTGCCCCAGACCTGCACAGCCCCACACCCCATCAGATGTTCTCCAGCACTCACTGCTCCTATCTGTAGTCTTGGTGTGTCATAGCAAGGGGTGTTTCGCAGAGATCAGGCACAAAAGGATGGTTTCTGTTTCAAAAATGAGAAAAAAAAAGGGAACAAGAAACAAACGCATTATTTGTTCAATTCCTGTGCAGTTACTGCTGCAGCAGTCAGCAGCTTTGAGGCATTTTTTTTTTGTGATTTGATACATAAACCGCATTTCCTATGTAGCACTGCCACTATTTTTTTATCAGCTTTTCAACATTGAACTCAGTAACATGGGGGTTTGTTTGGCTTTTTTTTGCCTTTTCCACCAGAACGAATTCAAAGGCAGTAAATGCGGCAGAACCAGAATACTGCTCGTCTTGACTTTTCCATGCAGCTAGTTTTGGTTAGAAATAAACGAAAATGAACACAGATCACATTTTCTGTCCTGCAGTTAAAAGCCTGCCACAGCTGAAAGCTTTGCTTTCTTCTTTCCCTGCAGCCTCACTCAGCTAGCACTCCAGCTTTGCTCACGATCTGAAATGTGCAAACACACTGTTTCTTGGCTTTCTACCAGTATATATAAATATATGTAATTTTTTCCTTCGGAGAACCTGGAGGCTAAAGCAAGAGGGCAAAGGAGTACGTGACTAAAACATCCAAACTTCCTCTTTCATAAGCCATCACATGATGAAGTGCAATTACAATTCCTGCCTTGTCCCTGCCAATTGCAGGCTCATTGCCTCATCCGAGAAACCCGGCTTCTTCCCCCTGAGTGTGTGTGTGGAGGCAGCGATCGCTGCAGCCGGCTTGGCGAGGCTCCAGCTTCGAGCTGGAGAAAGAGGGCAGTGGGTGGAAGACGAAAACAAAGATCTGTTTACTTAGCATGCATGGATAAATCGTCTTTCCAGCCGGGGAAGGGAGGAGGGAAGAGAAACAGCTTTAAATGACTCCGATGCAATGTGAAAGGAGGGCTGCTCGGGAAAACCGAGCCGATGTTAACCCTTGGCTCTCCGGGAGCACGTCGGGGCCCCGACAGGGTTGTTCGCTTCTCCTTGCTCCTGCTCCCCGGCCTCGGCGGACCGCCTCAGAGCGGCTACGAGCTGTGAAGGCTCCGAGGGCAGCTCCCGGGGCAGCAGCCCTGGCCGCCGCCGACGTGCGGGGCTGGGTCGGGGGCCGGGCCGGGGCGGATTTTGATTTCGTTTGTGTACAGCCCGGCGCCGCCAGGACGCCCAGCCGGGCGCGCAGTTGCAAAGTCACACAACCTGGCAGGGAGGCCAGCCCTGGAGCCAGCGCCAGGACGACGAGGAGGCCGGGGCAGGGTGAAGCAAGGTCCCACCACGGCCGCCCCAGGGCGCACAGGCGGCCGCGACACACCCAGCCCCCGGCCCCGCC
>VXAY01004260.1:1135529-1203192 GCA_013399855.1 Oxyruncus cristatus
ATATCTCCAAGACAAGGGAAATGTAGACTTCATAAACATGGCTGTATAATTTTGATTTTTTTTGAATACATTGTGTTTCTATATTTTTTGAAGACAAAAGGTATGTACTTATTATAAAGGCATTTCTTCTAATTCTTCTCTCTTTTTTTGCCGGTTTTTTTTCCCCCTTTTGTTATAGCAACTATTTGTTGTGCTTCCCTGGTGACAGTTACTGTTCAATGTAGGCTGTGACTTGCGCTGCTTTTTTTAGAGAGCACTTGGCAAACCAGAAATGCTTCTAGCTGTATTTGTATGCACTTGTTTCTTCTTTTTTTCTTTTCTTTTTTTTTTTTTTAAATGCCAAATACACTTTCTGACATTGTAAAGATTGCCTTATTGTCTGTGATTCCTTATTCCTGGCCCCTGTCCTGTAGAGCTGGTCGCATGCAGGCTTGGTCTGAGGCGGTTGGGAACAAGAGTGGCTAGCCAAGGCAGGGATGCCCTTTGCCATCCCACTGGCCAGGAAAGCTTAGGGAGCAGGAGGGCTTTCTCCCAGAAATGCATAGCTCATGTTGCAATGGAAGATCTTCCAGATCCAGTCCCAAATTGCTCGCTCTTTCTCAAGGGAAGTTGCCTCCAGAGTAGGATGTGGGGAAGTGTCCAAGAGGCGCTGTTGAGTTAGGGATTTCTGGGTTTGTTTGTTTTTGGTTTGGTGTTGGTTTTTTCTTTTTTAAGGCAAAGTTGACCGCAGTTCACGTGATCAGTTGTAAGATTACAAAACTGCATTTATTCACCGATTGCATACCATAACGTGGAATTTTGATAATGAACTTAATTACCTGATTGATGAAGGCGCCAATGTAGCACTGCCATTTCTGAAGGCCTTCAGTGTCACTTCCGGGGCTTTTATGTCTTTGGACAAAGCTGGGGAGGTGGGGAAGAGACTTTGTTTTGTTTTTAATTTTACTTTAATTTCGAGATAGTGCAGATGGACTTTGATTTTGCTTATCAGTCGCCTCTAGTGCTGTTGCTATTGTTACTATCACTGACCCGGTATTTCCAAGTAGTGGCAGGTACGGTGTGGTACAGTGACAGCAGTGACTGAGGCTCTGCCAAATTGCCTGCGGGCATATCAGTGACAGCCCAAATGTGGGTGGAGGAAACCTGTAATTTCCTTATTACGTATGCTTGAAACAAACCTACTGCTATTCTTTGAAAATGAAAATATAAACTGGTTGAAATGAAAGCAATTAGGGCTGTACATAATGGCCCTGGCCCTGCCTTTTAAGCTACTTTGGAGAACTCTTTTTGTAAAGCCACTTCTTTTGATTACGCTTCTGCATCACCAAGCAGACTTCTAAAATCAATAAATCATTGGTTACTAGAAATAGTTCAAGTCTTATAGTGATGTTTTTGTGCTGTTTATAGTTTGTTGGCAACACTGCAGCTGTACAAGCCCTTCTGTTGAGGTGTTTATAACTTGGTTATATGTGGTTGTTTCTGAGCAAAAGGGTGGTGAGTTTGTCCCTTCCCAGGGACCAGCTAATAAACACTTTTCGTTATCGGAAGAGGAAGAGGAGGAAAAATCTGTTCAGCCAACTATAAATTTGAAAAATTTTGGGTGCTTTTTAGTCAACTGTTCTTATTGTGATAATGTTCGAACTGCAATTTAATGCAAAGTAGATCTTTTTGGAAGACTACTTTTTAAAAAAAAAAAAAAGAAATGGTCATTATTAGTATTTGAAGATCTGAACTGCACATGCACAGTAATTTTTTATGAAGTGTTTAATGAGCACACCCACTACATTGTGTTCCATATTACAGGTCAATGTAATATTAGATAAGACTTGCATGATAAACAAATTCATTGAAGTCAATATTACGCTTTAAAACTTATAGTCAAGATTGGTGTCTTATGTAAACACATTTAGCCAATTTGAAGAAAACGCACATTATATATATATATACCTATATATATACCTATATATAAAAAAAATGCCAACTGTAAAGGATTCTTTGGAACCACTATGATCTGTGTAAATGTGTATTTAGGCACTTTATTAAAAAAAATGGAATTTGAGCTGATAGATGGTAACAAGTTCTTCAAAGTTGCTTGGCATAATACTTCACATGGGATGAAATTCATGTTTTTGATTAAGGTGGTATCCCCATGCTTTAAAGAGAAGCAAAACTTAAATCCCAAAGACTCCCTAAAAAAACCCCCTTTTGTGTTATCAGGTGGCCCAGCTCTGAACATGCTGAGGGTGAGATCTGCTCCCAACAAAGTATACCCATGTTTTGGGCCAAGGCATGGTGGTGGGACTTGGTGGAGAGGCCCATAAGGAAGCACACCTTCCTCCTCTTCCTGCCAGCCACTCCACTCCTGCAGCTCTGCGACTCCTGTAGAGGATGGAAACTCCCCAGCTGGTGATGCCAGGCAGTGGCCCACAAACAACATAGATGGAAAAGAAATGGCACATGGTGGCTGTGCTCACACAGCTGACTTTCAGCCCCCAGACAAGTCTAATGTGCGCCATAAAACTTCAGAACTGCAAAATAAAAAATAAAAAAAAAAAGAAAAACTAAAATTTGAGGGTCTTCAAACATAGCTCATTTTTTTCACATTGAATGTTGCTTCATTCTTTTGGTTGCTTTGCTGAATTAAAATAATGCTCCAGTGGATTCTCCCTTTATTACTACTTCCTGGGCTACAAGCTTTTTTTTTTTTTTCCTATTATTTTGAAGTGCTTTAGCTGCAACAGTGCTACTGTTAATATTCCTTTTTAAACTTTTTAAAAGGTGATACTGTAATTTGTGTAGTATTAAAAGAGTTTTAATGAAGAATGTGTGATCATTATATTTTTTGTCGAACTCACTTCCATTACTTTTTTTTCAAAGATGTTTTTTTCCTGGCGGTTCAGCTGCACAGTGTTTTTGTTGATAGCTGCTAAATAACCTGCTGCCATTTTTACTTTTTTTTTTTTTTTTTTTTTTTTTTTGNCACTAACTATAAGGAAACTAGAAGCTTTAAACACTTCTTGAATTTTCTTGTATATAAAAAACTTGAAAAAGCTGTAGTTGCCCAAGTACATTATTATTTTTTTCTTTCTTTTTTTTTTTTTTTAGTAGTGTACTGACACTTGTAAACAGGCAGCAGTGTGGGGCAAGAGGGGGTGTGTGGAGCTGGTGGGTGCTGCCCTCTGCCTGGGTCCCAGAGGGTGGGAAAGGTGCCACACAAGGGAGGCTTTGACCGTCTTTGCAGTGGCCTCAGAAAACCTGGTATGTTTGGGAGCTCTCTTTTTAGACTTGCTGTAAACCAGGCCATGGCAACCGTGTGTTTTCATGAACTAGCACTTAGGCAAAGGGTATAAATACATTTGAGAGTGCTCTCTAGTGGCTTGTTATGTCAACAGGGCCCTTGGATCCTTTCCTTCTGCACCTGGGCCAAGCCTTGCTTGTCTGTCCATCCTGCTGGCAGGGCAACCGCTCTTGGTGGGACTGGATGGGACACTGCTCTGGGGACACCCAGCCACCTGCTCACCTGCAGTGTGGCACCTGCCCTGCTGGCTGCACCCACTCCATGTGTCTACTTTGCCCCCAAAGCAGTGTGGGACACCCCATGTGGTGTGCGGGGTGTTACGGGGCAGCTGCAGTTCCCACACCAACATGGCCTCTCCTCAGGCAGGAGGAGAAAACACAGGACTGTGTGTAAATGGCACCAGAGGTTAGCTGAGCTACTTGTAGCCCTGATTCTACTGCTTCAGGGAGTGCTTTGCTACAACAGGGCTACAGGTGGGAGGCATCCAGTAATTTGGCTTGAAAAGGCTCAGCCCTCAGCATTTCATGTTTCTCATCCTCAGGCATTTGCATTTAGGTAGCTCCAGTGCAGCTTTTGAAAAATAATTGGAAGAAAACCCAACCACCACTTTTACCTAAGTGGACTCTCATCTGTCCAGATGTCACAGTCCAACCCAGTATAAACTCTACCTTCAAGTATGTGGTCCCATAGTGAGGCAAGTAAAAAAAAAGAAACCAACCAACCAAACAAAATCAAGAATTTCCCCCCCCCTGCCCCGTTTAAACAGAAGATGGGCTTGGGCAGGGTATGGATTCACTTCCTGCAGTGGGTGCATTGCAGACAGTGAGCCTCACCACTTGCTAGGCATGGCCATGGAACAGCGCAGCTGCCCTGCCCTCATCCCATGTGGGCCACCAGGATTCTTGAGTCATCCTCCTTCCCTTGCCCTTTGTTTGCAGGAGCAGACGCCTTTCCTCTGCCAGGGCCCAAGGTCAGGCAGTGCTCAAAGCAGATGAATGGAGTGCCTGCTTATCCACTTCATCACCCGTAGCTGCTGCTCTGCTCCGGAGGTAACTCTTTCACTGCCTCCAGACAGCCTCTGGAACACGCCGTGGGCTTTGAGCACTAAGTGCAGGGTTTGAATCATTTTGCTCCTTGAAAGGCTGAACTCTTCCTTCTGGGAAAGAAGAAACACTGATGTCTCCCACAGAAAGCTACTAAGTGCATGTTAGTGCCCACATGGCTGTCTCGCTTGGCTGACATAGGTGCACTGAAGATGGGGTGATAGCTCTGCAATTATTTTTAGATATGCTTCACCTAACTTTGCTTTTCTTTCTGCCACTCCAGAGCCAGTTTCGTAGAGACTGGAATAGCAGTGTACAAACTAAGCCCCAAAATGTTGCATCAAGTGGAAGACCCCAATAAAACAAACTCACGGAGAAACCAGGAAGAGCTCAAGGAAACTTCACTGTACTCTAGGTGTTTCTTTGGCCTGTCACCTCTGACTCAGCAAAGACCACAAGAATTATCCCTGGTCATTAGCTCCCATCTCCACGCAGCACTGGGGCAAGTGTGAAAACACACTCTGCCTGGCACAGCACCCAGCCATGTCCCCACCTCAGGGTCCCTTTGACCCCAGACCTGCTGCTGCCTGCCCTGGTGGTCCCCAGCCCTGGGGTGCTCCCATCCCATACTGGAGCACCCTGTCTAGGGCCGCAGGGTGCCCCTGGGTGGAGGGCTGTGGCTTCCCTAAGAAACCCTGGGGAGCCTCAAATTTTAGAGGCATCTTGGAGGTGTTCAAGGCCAGGTTGGATGCTGCACTGAGCAACCTGGTCTAGTTGAAAGTGTCCCTGCCCATGGCAGGGTAGTTGGAAATAGATGATCCTCAAGGTCCCCTTTTAACGCAAACCATTCTATGATTTTCAGGGAGATTTCAGTTTCTGCATCTGGGAAGGACATTCTCTCTTCACTGCAAAAATGCCAAGTCCGCATTTTTCTTTACCCTCTTTCACTATAAAAAACTTATTTCCCCCTCTGCCCTGCCCCCCCAACCATCATGCCTTTTTTTTTTTTTTTTTTGGCAGCCATTTAAAAACAAACAGAAGACTGGATGTGGCACTTAGTGCCAGGGTCTAGTAACCGCTGTGGTAGTGGATCAAAGGTTGGACTTGATGATCTCAGAGGTCTTTTCCAACCCAGCTGACTCTATGATTCTGTGATAAGTAAACAGAGATGAAAGGTGTTATTGGTTCACCAGGTTGCCTCCCTGCAGCAGGAGACAACTCCTCTTGTTCCCACACTGCTGGGCTGGAGTGGCAGGATGGTGGTGGGGAAGCATGCAGGCAGTGCTCTTTGGGAGTGCCCCAGCTGCAATGGGGGCCTCACCCTGCCACCCACTCAGCCAGGGGCAAGAGAAAGCAAACTGGACCTTCCCCTTCTTCCTCCCGTGGTTTTGGGTTTTTTTCTGGGTTTTTTTAAGCATCTTTATGAGCTAAAGGAGGCTTTTTTTTTTTAAATTCATTTTTATTTTTGAGTATATTCCCTTAATTTTTTCCCTCCAGAAATTAAGGTTTTCTCTGACCCTTTTCTAAGCCTTTTTTATAGGAGAGTCGTATTCTCCTACTGTATGTAGAAGGGGACTTACAGATATTAGGCCACAACTGCATAATGGTGTGAGGCATTTAATTTTTTCCAGACTACTTACAACACCTTTTTGTGCGTGTCTTACCTTATTCAAGTGCTGCTAAGCACTGGGAACAAATAATTTTCTCTTTTAAGATGCACCACCCCTCAGCTGATAGTTAGAAGGCTCAAAAATTAGTATACTGGTGAAAGACTTAAATGAGAGCAGGGGAAAGTGATGCTGAACATCATCTTTCTTTCACTCCACAAAAATCAGGAAATACATCAGCTCCTGCCAACCGCTTCATGCCTTTGCAGATCCTACTTCAGGAATTGCAATGAAGTTAAGGCAGCATAAGAACCCCTTTTTCCATCATGCTTTCAGAACTATTTGTACTGTATTAATTAAAAAAACCTCTGAATACTAAGTTCCCTGTGATTTTGTTGTGGTGATTAAATAGGGTTCTATGCAACTTCTGTAGGAGAATACAATTAGAGCAACCTCTCCTTCAGAAATTGCAGAAGGAAGGTTTTTTTTTCCTTGCAGAAAGTACCTCTGGGCAACACAACACATCATGCGGTAATGACACTTCCCTGTGCTTCCCTGCACCTGGAAAGAAGGGGGCTGGATGGGCGCAGCTTGGGCTTTAACTTGTTCAGAATTTCTGCTTGGACATGTAAGCTGTACCTTCTGGCTTTCCTGGAAGAAACAAACAATGATAAACAACATGCAGTAATGATTTTTTGATGTGCTTTTTAAAGGCTATTTTTATGATTACTTTCATATTGTGAGAGCTCCTCTATTTGTGTAAGCCCTCTGCTTTTCTTTGGAGAGACAAATAATGGGTGCTCTTAATTGAACCAGCTACTCTAATATTTTTATAATCCAAACGGTTATTTCATCTCACCAGTTCTGCTTCTTTGGGTTACTGTGGCTTTTTTCCTATACCTCTTTGTCTGACCTTGTTAAAATTAGCTTGTGAAGGTGGAGGTCTGTTTTCAGCTCCTTTCCTCTTCTCTTCAACTTGGTTATTTCCTGAAATCTGCCTCTTAATGGGGAGGCTCTCCAGGTAGTAACTTTCTGGGATTGGTGGTGCATGTCATTCAGCCTCCAGCCACCCTTCAGGGAGGGTTTGCGGGAAGGGCTCTGGAGGTTTTTGTGGTCCTGGTACTGCTAGAAGGTGTGGACCAGCAGCTCATCCCAGCCATGCTGCCTCCCAGTTATCTTCCAGGCAGGAACATTTTGAACTGCAGCAGCAGCATGTGTTTCTTCATCCTGTGTCACAAAAGTTTCCTGACATTTAGTGTTTTGGGGTGGATCCCTTCCTTTTCTGTGAAGAGTGCCAATTTCAGTGCTGCTTTTGATGGATAACAGTCCATGAAGCACTGGAGCGACACCAATAAATGTGGCTTGTGTAGGCAGGTTTATGACTTCCCTTTTTAGCTGCTCCCTGGCTGCAGAGTATGGGACTACCATCCCTGCCAGCTTTCCCTTGTCCCTTCCCCTGCTGTAAGCAGTGCCTTCCTTGGGGGAGAGGTGCCTGCAGGGGGATGGGCTGTCTGAGAGGGCTGGGGTTTGGCCCTATTGACCCTCCTCACTGTGTGCAACCTCAGGGCTCACTTAAGCTCTTTCCAAGCAGCTCTAAAGTGGTGCTGTGACACGGGCCTGGCCCATTTCATCCAGGTTGTGATGGTGCATTCCCCCGCTCCTCAGGACCACTTTGTGATCAAAGGAATTCCTGTCAGGCCATGGGCTTTGAATAAAGAGTTGGCCAGTGAAGCATCTCTTGACTGTACCAAGAACTCTTGCGTGGCCAAGGTAGTGAATGAGAGCAGGAATAATCAGTCATCCCCCAACAGCCTTGGAACATTCCTTGCCTGAATTGTAGCCTGAGTGGAACTCTATCATTATTACTGGACTTTGGAAAATTCCAATAATTACTGGCCTAGATTCTGTCCAGGATGGAAAATTGTGGATTATTAATGGTAGTCATCTCATGATCCTATAAGCAGTCGTCCCATGTAAGGCCCTTTGGCTCTCTTGGACTGCAGCAGGCTGCTACCACCATCTCCCTGAGGGGCACATCTTTTGGAGCTCACAGACTCTCAAGTTTGCAAAGTTCTGAGGACCATCAACAACAGGGCCTGGACTGATACCCTCCACTCCTTGAGGCTCCATCCTTGCCCGTTGAGGAATGCCAAGATATTTGAAGTGAGTATTTCACTGAACTTGCAGTAAATAGAAAGGACAATTCATTACTGTCACCTTCTTGAAAAGGGACAAAATGAAAAAGAAACAGATCTTGTAGTTCTCAAGTTCAGTGAAATACTCATCAGGGAGAGGCTGGTGACGGCAGTCTGAATTTGATCACTCTTGCTTAGATGGTACATGGCATACTCCTTCAGGTGCCCCTCCTCTTATGACATCTCAGTAACCAAACTTTGGGCCTTGTCATGATACCCACTGGGGTATCAGTGAGGGTCCAAATTGCTGGGAGCTGTTGTACAGAGTCAGGCAAGAGGGGTTTAGGGAAATGGCAAGCAATAATTGTGAAACAGTTAATATCATCTGGGCTTCATCTGCTTTTAAAATGTGGTTGAAAAGGCAAAATAAGGTGAATTTACTCTCCAGGCAAAAAGCAAAGCTCATCTTTTAGAGACTGAATTGCTGACCCTTAGTTAGTTTAAAAACCGGACGAGAAAAAGCAACCTTTTTCTTTTGGAATCTGTTCTTCTAGTCCTAAACTGGATCCCATCCTGCCAACAGCTCTGTCATTGGCTTCATCAGCTCCATGGGCGCGCCCCTATGGGTGAAGTTTCACCAGAAATGTGGGAAGAATCAGGCCTTAAATGTAAATTATGAGTTACAACACAGACAGTTTTGCTTTAATTATTTATAAGAAATCATTTCATTATAAATAGGTTTTTCAGCTAAATGTATTGCTAGCATTACTCTGTTACTTATTCATAATTAATTAAATCATAGCAGATTTCTATGTTATTATCATTTCCATAAACTCTAAATAATTCAGAAGAAATGTTGGTTCTTTCAGAGTACTTTGTATGTGCAGATAAGGCAAAGGAGCAATCTGGGCCTGAGCAGAGCAAAGTTCCTCTACCCTCAATTTTTCACAAGCATGTCTTCAGAAGCACTGGAAAGAAAAAAGGAAGGGGGTGGCAAATTAGTGAAAAAAATGCTAGGTCCTGTCATCAGCATTGTATGACTTTTGGCTCCATGCAGGCCATCTCCTGGCTGCTTTTCAGAGAAACCAGAAGGAAATTCAAAGCTGTAGGGGTGAAGGACTTGAAGCTATTACTGACCCACTGGTCTGCCTTTGCTGCATAGTATTTGCTTCCCTTCAAGGAAAAGGGAAAGGGGTTTTTGTCACTTCAAGTTTGATTTGCCTTTTGTCAAATAAGCAAGAAATGCTGTTGGAAAATTCACAGTTAAACTAGAAATGTGTTACAAGTTATTTTACCTGGGAAACACAATCCTTGTTCATGAATAACAAGATAAAAACATCATGCTTCTAAGCAGAATTTCACAAGTATTTTAAGACTTTGCTCATTGGTACTGGCATCTCATGGTTTTATAATAAATATGAGGGGGTGGGAGAATCTCTTGAGGACGGTTCTTACTGTTGCTGTCTCCTTTGCAGTGTCCTAACAGGAAAGAGTTTTGTGAGTCCTGGGATGCAAACCATGTCAGGATGAGGGGCAGGGGTGGCTGGGCTCCAGCAGTGCGGTGTGCTCTGTCACCCTCAAGTCCACCGAAGAGCTAGTGGAGGCAGGAATCACAGCAAACATAACTGGGTCAGGCACATAGAAGGTACAATAGAGTCAGGAATTGCTTCAAAGTTAAGGAAAAGGATAAGCTGGAGAGCTGAGCTGAATTTGAATGACTTCATTTGAATCACTGGATATGCTCTCTAAGTGATTTTCTGGCTGCTGATATGTCTGTGCTCCACGTGTGCATTTGTGTCTCAGGAAACATTAGCATTCCCCACTACTGTGGGGAAATCACTCGGGATTGATGGCTGACCATCAAGTCATAGCTGGCTGTAGTGGAGCTATGCTGGATGAAGGAGTTCTGTGGCTGGTCTTCTTAATCTCATTTCCCCACTGGGGAGAGGTAAGGAAGCACCATATGGCTGTGCAGGGCCAAAGCAGTGCATGTCAGCATGCACCAGGCAGGGAAGAATTGCAAGTGGGTAGCACCACGTCCATCAGAAGTGCAGTAAGAGGCTCCTCACTGTCTCTGGAAAAGGTCTTCTCAGAACCAGGCGGGCTGGGTAACCTCTTGCATGCTGAGCTGTGAGCAGCATCCCTGTGCTCCAGGCAGCACAGGCTCCTGCCTGCACTCCTTTCTCCTTCACTCAAAGTTAACGGTGGAAAAGATGGAGGTGATGGCATGAGAGAAAAGAGCACATGGATTGGAGCCTGTCAAGCAACCTGTGTTGTAGCAAATGGTTATGGTGCCTCTGCATTGGTTCGACCACAGGATATGTGCAGCTGTATGCCGCACACCTGGCATGCAGCTGTTTGACTTGTGGTCACCCACGTCACCCCAGCATGTAGATTTCTTAGAGATACATATTTAATAGAGCTACCCATGGTTATTGCCAATACGGGGAAGTTTGTTGGATGTGATCCTCTGCAGAAGGCTGTTGGATTCTAGTGGCAGCTCCTCTCTTTCTATCCCCTTCCTGATGCTCAGCCAGGGCTTGGTTCATTTGCCATCTCCAGAGCACTATTAAGCTGGTCCCTCTTCAATGCCTGTGGGATAAGCAGCAGCTCGCCAGGCCTCACAGCAGCCTTCTTTCTCCCATATAAACTCTGGCTGGGCTGGGGTTGCTGTAGATTTATGACAGCACAGCAGAGGCGAGTTAGGAAGAGCTCTGTTCAGTAGTGCAGAAGGAAGCAGGGGGCCTCCTGACGAAAGAGCATGGTTGGGTTTCTCCGTCTGGCAGACAGCAACAGAACTGTGTTGTTCTTGTTCTGGAGACTTCCCCAACCATGTAGAGTGGCACAGGGGAAGGAGCTGCAACATGATGCCTCTCCATCTGAGTGCAGCCAGGAGAGTAAAGCTTATAGTAGCAGCTGGGGCCATTAACTCTCTAATCTCCCCCTTTTCATTACATCAGAGTCTCTGAGCTTTGTGTTACACCAGTTGCCTGTGGCAGTTTCCTCACTGGATGAAACTCCACTGAGATTAACAGAAAAGAGATTATTTGTTTGAAGATGAGTGGTCTGGACATACGGAATTTTGTGCAGAGGTACATAGTGATGTGCCCACTGCAATGGGCACAGGAGACCTGCTGTGAAACCCAGCGCTCCTACAGACTAGGCATGCTGGGGTTTCCTGCCTTCTCACTGCACTTACACGGCTCCAGCTTACCCCGGAGCTGCTTCTGACTTTCTGGTATAGCCATGGCCTGATGTGCATTAGGCCTTTTTTGGCTTCTGGGTGCTATCAAATTGTCAATCTGCTTGTTGCAGCTCATGAGGAGGCTGCCTTGCACTGGGCACTGCAAACCCATGGGCAGGGGGCACCCTGCTACAGTGCCCCAGCTCACAGGGCAGCTGGTGGGCAGCCAGACCTGCAGTCAGCTCTCATCCTTCACTCTTTTTTCTTTGTTAAAAAAAACAAATGCTCTTCATCTCACAGGCAAGGTGCCTGCTGGGGTACAAGGCCCCTTTCCCCACATCTCCCCTTCTCAACTCAAAAGTGTTGAGTCACTGCCTTGTGATGTCCCAGCCCTGGCAGAACCCCATGGATGGCCCATGAGCCAGCCACAATCATCCCAGGCTGAGCTAACCCTCAAAGGTGGGACTTGCCTGCCCTCCCCGTTGTGCTTGTGCTCCTACTTGTGCATCAGAGGAAACCCAGCCCAATGGAGAACGTTGTGTGTATGTGTGCATGAGCAGTAGCACAAGAGAAGTGGTGCTAAGGTGAAGCAAAGGCAGAGAAAGACTGCCTGTTTAAACAGCAGTATGATGTAGGCCTGGTAGTTCATTGCAAAACCTCCCTGTGTTTCTTCTTCCATCACCTTCCCATCATCACAGAGCATCTGTTGCAGAGGTGTGGACTCAGCATGTCCCTTGCCTGCTGGAGTTCAGAGGAGCTCCCCAGCAGAGCTGGTTTGCTTTCTCCTCACCCTCCTTTTGTGTGATTTTTTTTTTTTTTTCCTTTTAAAACAGATGGGAAAAACTGGGTCTAGAGGTCAATAAGCCAGCTGTGTCCGTACAGAGGCTGGTCAGTGAGGGGAGGTGGAAGCAGTCTCTCCCCAAACCCTAGGGAGCCCTGGTTCCCCTCTGGGCACAGCATTGCAGGCAAGAGTAAGCAAATGAGAAGAAATTGCCCTGACTTAGGAAGAGGTCATGCAGAAAGATCCATGCTGGCAGACGAGACAGTGTGCTAAAGATAACTGTTTGACAAACTATATTTACTCTCCCTTTCTGGGAGGACTTACAGGGGATTTGGAGCATTGTGCTAATATAAGCCATCCAGTGCCTGCGGTGGAGGAAGCGCCTGCTCTGGGCTTCTTTGCGCTTGTGTCTTTACAAGCCTTGAGAGGGGACACTGCTGAAAATAGCCTTGTCTCCTATTTGTATTCTTGGGAATGCTAATCAGCGGGCTTGTTCTTCCCACCAGCAGCAACTGGGCAGCAATGCTGTATGATCAAACGCAGCTGCTTCCCTCCCCACCACCACCATTTCTCTTGCCAGCAGCACTAGTTGTCCCTGCCCATGTTCCCTGCTAACCGGCACGGAAGGTGACCCATTTTAGAGGCTCTCAGAGCCAGGGGAAAGCCCATTGTCGATGTTTTCTGGGTGTTCTGGGAAACCTCCAGATTGTAGCTGGCTCTCTGCCTCCCAGAACTCTCCACCTAAACAAAGGCAGTGGGGGGTAGTGCCAGACAAAGGGACGAAAGAGAGAGTCCTTCTAAACAGTCATGACTTTTTAGCTGATACTCAGTCAGATTTCCGTCACACAGGAAAAGAGGCACTTGAGATTTTGAGTATGCAGTAACCATGACAAATACAGAAGTACAAAAACAGCTCTAGGCAGCTAGAA
Organism: Oxyruncus cristatus; assembly: GCA_013399855.1. Classification (NCBI taxonomy): domain Eukaryota; kingdom Metazoa; phylum Chordata; class Aves; order Passeriformes; family Cotingidae; genus Oxyruncus; species Oxyruncus cristatus. The sequence goes on from VXAY01004260.1 coordinate 1,148,507, forward strand.
AGAACAATACCGAACAAACAAATTAGCCATCTGTAGCATCTGTAGCTCCTGAAAGTAAACATAAACGCAGGCCCACACTGAAAAGGACTGTACTTATAATAAATCAATTAGCTCCACCAGCTCTTGGAGACAGCAGGGGGTAAGGGCAGGGACCAGAGGAGCGGATTTCTCTCTGCCTGCCTTCAGGTTGGGTCTCTGGGCTCATGAAAAACTCTCCCGTGAGTTGGGGAGTGAGGATCAGCTCTCAAGGGTGCTCCCCACCATGAGTGACAGTGGGAGTGACACCATGGAAAATCTTCACCCTTGGGGGAGGGGAAGAGAATGTCCAGCGTTCATATTTCAGAGACTTCCTTTCCCAAGCCCCAGCCAGTGAGGGTCTTGTGATCCTTCCTCTCTCCTCTTCTTTGGGCACAGCAGGGTGTTGGGAAGGTTATAAATACAGGCAACTGTTTCCTCTAATCCGGCTCTGACCATAGGGATAAGTAGTGCACCAGGCTCCTCTTTCCTTACTCCCAGTTTATCTCTGATTGACTTGCCCATCCCGTGGCCACCATTCATAACACTCAGCTTGCTTTATTTCTTACTGATGTCTCCTTATATGCCAAACAGCCACAGAGAGGCACCTTAAAAAAATCATCCTCTTCAGATGCAGAGGCACCAGAGTGGTGCAGGGTGGGGACATCAGGGCAGCCCTTTTGGGAGCTTAATTCCTCTCTTTGCTGCACGATGGGAGCCTGAACTCCTCCACAGAAAGTGAAGACCAAGATATTCGCCCTGTAGAGGACAACTGTCATGTATTCAAGAAAGGTACTCAAGAAAGGGAGCCAAACCCTTAGTGCTGCAAACCAGAGCTGTGCTCCCCACAGCCACATCAGAGGTCAGTGTGCAGTGCTGCGACACACCAACCGGGAAAGGACAGTGATAGGACATGTCTCCACAGACACTTCTCATGGATCTGCTGACCGGCTTCTACTTTTGAGTCCCCAGGCTGTCCCTACCCTCCTGTGACAGGTGCAAGGGCTTTATATGAACTGCTTTTCTCACCTCAGGGGATACCAAAGCAAGAAGCTATGAAGGGCATGCTTGCAAAGTCACATTGCCATCTCATTGCTGGTAAAGTCTGCAGGCAGGAAGGAATTTGCTGTTACTGTAAAGTTCTGCACTAGCTGTGCTTAATCACATCCCTTTAGGGAGGGCACAAGTAGATGAAACCTGAGTTGGGGGCAAGGATTAGGAGAGCAATGCAGACTGGAGGAGAAAACAAACACACCCATGAAAGAGTGGCCTAAAATCTGTCACTGTCAGAGAAAGAGCAACAGCCGCATCTGTCTAATAGCACATACCTTTGGGGTAGGAACTCTTCACTGGTGCGTGACCTTCAAGTCATTGCCAGGAATAGATTTTGGCTCCAATTTCAACCCTAAGTAAAGTATCTTCTTCTGTCACGATTTGGAAGCTGAGGTATTTCAGTTTCCAGAAACAAACAAAGCTCACAGGAGGCAGCCCAATAGCTTTGGCTGCCACAGGGCCCAGCATGGCAGCAGCTCCGGAAACAGCCGGGCTCTGCACTTTGGGAATGACATAGGGTGAAGGGACCTGATGGGCTTCATTCCCCCACTCTTGCCTTTTTATGTTTCTCCTGTCTAGCCCTCACTGAAGCTGATAATGCAGCTGCATCTTTTCTCCTCATATATAAGAAACAATCTTTTCAGTTCATTCAAAGGACTGAGTATTTTTAAGGGTATAAATTGATTGTTGTCCCAGGCTCTTGCTGCTGGTTTCCATACCAGACCTGTGTTTCCTTCCAAGAATCCCAAAGCCCGACAGCTGAAGGGGAACACAGTTCTTGAAGGGAGAAAGGTTTCCTTCCCCTCAGTTTAGCAGAGGTGCATGGTGGGACCCAGGGTCCAAACAGCCATCTATTTTGCATGGCAGCTGTTACCTTCAAACCTAATTAATGAAGCCTCCCACTTTGACACCCTCTCACCTGTTTTATGACAGTGGCTGAGCAACATGGAGTGCTTTGCCCTAAATGGAAAGTGGCAGTGCAGTGAGTGGAAGGCAGTGTGGGGAGCCAGCGGGCACAAACCCCCTTTCAGGTGCCACTGCACTGCCCTGCCAGCCCTGGGCAGCCACCAGCCCCCCACCAGGCACTGCTGAGTACTGATCCCTTCCTGCTTTCTAAGATAGCGACATTGGAAGGAAACAAAGCACAGCCTGTTCTGACAGTAGAGGGGGCCCCCCACTCTCAGCAGGTGTTTCAACAGCACTTAAAAATGGGGTCCTGGCTCCCCTGCCTCTGCAAACTAAGGTTTGGATTCACTTCTTCTGACCTAGAAGCCCATGGCAGGCTTCAGTGACAAGATCACGGCCACACACAGCCTGTGTTCCTTCAGTGATCTTCTCATGTGGAGGCAGACAGCGTGTGCATGTGGCTGAGAGAGAGAAGAGGTGAAAATAACACATGAAGGCCCATGCACAGTCTGCTGCCCTCTCACAGACCAAAAGCTCCCGAACTACTCTCAGGAAGAAAATGTTTTGATAAACATCACCTGAAACTGAAACTGAGGCTTCAGTTCAGTTGAAAGCTGTGCCTGATACACATCCAGAGCCTGGGAAACTGAAATAAGAATAAGGATGAGCTCTGGAGAGCATGTGCTGATGGTGCAGAAGGGGGCAGCTGCTTTTACCTCTGGTACTTAAATCACTCTGCCTCCGGGAGCATTCTCTGTGCTTTTTTGAAATGTCACTTCAGCAGCCAAGGAGAAGAATACAAGCCTTTTGTTGGTGACTGTGTCTGCTTGCTCTGCCTAGCAAACTACAAATTGCAGGGGCACTACCAACCACAGAGGTAGGATGGCTGTCTGGCTGCATTTCAGAAACAGAGGACCAGGCTTGGAGTGGAAAATATTTAGAAGGACTGTTTAACTTGCTGAAGCCTGGCAGCATTATTTGGTTTCTGTATGGGCACACCTTAACAGACACTTGGCAGAATGACAGAATGACAGAATTGTTAGGGTTGGAAGAGACCTCTGGAGGTCATCTTGTCCCCTGGCAAGACACGATCACCTAGAGCAGGTTACACACAACACATCCAGGTGGATTTTGAATTTGTCCAGAGAGGGAGACTCCATGACCTGCCTGGGCAGCCTGTTCCAGTGCTCTGCCACCCTTAATGTAAAGAAGTTTTTCCTTGTGTTGAGGTGGAACTTCTTTTGTTTTAGTCAATGGTCACTGTTCCTCGTCCTGTCGCTGGGCACCACTGAGAAGAGCCTGGCTGGATACAAATATCCTTTGAGATATTTGTATGCAGTAATGAGATCCCCTCTCAGTCTTCTCCTCCCTAAACTAAACAGGCCCAGCTCCTGCAGTCTCTTCTCCTGAGAGAGATGCTCCAGCCTCCTAATCATCTTTGCAGCCCTCCCTTGGACCGTCTCCAGTAGCTCCTTGTCTTTCTTTTACTTGCCTCAGCCAATCAGGCATAGCAAGGAAAGGCTTATAGGAAACCATCAGGACAGATAGAACAGGTTTTGTATTCACTTTGCATCACTATAAATGAGCATGAGCTGTGTGGCAGAAATCCACCAAGCCTCATAAAACCCCAGTGAAGCTTTTATGCTGGAAAGAAGATGCTCTATGTGAGGAGCCTGCAGCCAGCAGGAGATACAGTAGCATTTAAAGTCTGTAAGGATGTTGTCAAAGCTGGTGTAGCAAAAGGAAAGTAAGGGCTTTGTAGATACCTGGTATAGGTCTAACATCCTACAGACATAGTAATGACTGTGGTGGTTTTGATCCATCTGAAAACATTCCGTGGGATTGCTTGATTCCCAGGGATTGCTTGATTCCCTATGGATTGGCAGAGAGCACAAGGAGTGCTGGGGAGTGGGGTTTTTTTGATCTTTTCTTTGGGTTTTGTTTTGGTTTTTTTGGTGGGATTTTTTGTTTGTTTGTTTTCCTAGGAGCCAACAGCACTTTCCCTAGTACTGCAAAATAATAATAATAAAAAAAAAAAGCTGAAGCACTTGAAATTGTGTGAGGTACTGGAGCAGAAAACCCAGTGCTGCTCCTGATGCAGCAGGAGAGCCTGCTCTTGGGCATCTTTGGAGCTTGAAACCCACAGCAGTCACCCGCTGTAGTGGCCACAAGGAGCTTTTCTGTGTGGGGTAACTGTCATACATAGAGAGTTCAGTTTATTACCACATCCAACAGGTATGCCAGATGCCTTGAAAACCCATGAGACAGCTCCTGCTGGTTGATGCTCTCCCCCTGTTCCTGCTCAGTTGTAGTCCATATCTGTGCATTGGGATGGATGGGAGCTGTGTGTTTAGGATTTTCAAAGCTTGTATCTCTTGCATTCATGCTTTTTAAGAGATCCACTTAATCTAGGATAGATTTGTCCCTTCCTCAGGTCTGCCTTCTTCAGGACAAAAGAGGTGTGAGCAGGAGGAAGAGCTGAGAGGCTTTGTGTGGAATGGCAAGGACAATATTTCAGTTTACAGATCATTACAAAGCTCCCAAAAATTAAACTATTTTTTATATGTAATGGACTGTGCCTGTCCTGTACAGCAATAAAAATATCAAAGGTAGTACTAAGAGCTAATGTGGTCCATAAATACTGACTCGTATTCGTAATATTTTCGTAGGGCCATTATAACTAAAATATAAATGGAGTTTTTATTTTAAACATTTAATATTAATCAAATGGTTCTAACAAACAACTGTGACACAGTCATGGCCTAAATAATAAAAATTAAATGGGTGATGAATTCCTGTGAAAATTTAATTTGCAAAAGAAAGAACATTGCATTAATAAGACAAAATTGTATCATCAAATATTTACCATTATTTTCTGGAATCAATTTTATTTTTATTTTAGATAATAAAACAGTGGCTACATAAAGCAGCAGGCTGGGCCCTATCCAAACTCTCTTCTTACTCCCAGGTCAAGCAGGCAATATGCTTTTAACTCTTGTTTTGCTGCTTTGTTTCACTGCTTTCCTCTAACAGCTCCAAATGCTGCATTCAGAATCCTGACATCTCTTTTTTGTTACTCAGTACACGCCACTACAATTATTTCAATCCATATCTCTATAGAGAATAAATAAAGTGGCTCAAAATTCCTTTGCAGACCCAGATCAGTGGATGAACAACCATTTCACACGGGCTGTCTGCTGGGCGCTGGCACACAGCAGCCACCTTCACTTCTTCAAGGAACACTGGTGTTTCCTACCACAGAAGAAGTGAGAAGAGAAAACCAAGCTGAAGCTGTCAAGCTGATATTCCCCTCCAACAGCCAGACTGAGGCTGCTCTCAGGGGTGCATTTAGCAGAGGGTGACATCAGTTTATGACCATATCCCTGCACCCTGTCTTTTATTTCTAGTCACGTGCTGTGGTGTATTTCCTGTCTACAGATCTGCAGTCTGATGAGATTAGGACCTTTCCTGAGGTTCTCCTGCACCTGCAGAGGTGTAGGATGCTGACAGGATTTCCATGCAATCAAGGCATGCCCCAAGCATCTGGGCAGGGTCAGTGGGGAAAGGACAGACCAGAGTGGGACATCATAATTTTGGATCAAAGCTCTCCATTCCAGGATGGTTGTTCTTCTATCAGCTTTTCCAGGGCATGGTTGCTGCCACACAGTTTTGTGGTGTGCTTGTTTTAGACAGCCTCTGCTCCGCTCAGCCAATGCTGAGAGACTTGGAGGGTTATTTGGGGTTTTTTTAGGTTAATTTGGAAAACTTCACTGATTATACATCTGCCAGCATAATTTACACCTCTGAGGATTGGGTTGATTAGAGAATCAGTGTGAATGATTAATTTTATTCATTGAAGGCAGAGCTATGAGTGCGCTGCAACCTGCGACTGAACTGATATTTCCTTTAATTGTTCAGCTGGGTCCCTGGCAAGCATGAGCTGAAGCTGCACAAACTCACTCAGTAAACATTCTAGTAGTCCGACCTTCAGCAGTCCTGCTGAGCCAAACCAATCCCAGTTTGTCTTCTGGCTGCGGGTTTGAGATTCAACACCCCCATGCACACTCACACATATGGGAGCAGCTTTTTGACTTTGGATGGAGGCATGCTCTACGTCAGATGTGAGGCCCTAATGCCTGATGCTGGTGGTAGCAAGTGGCTGAGCATGGGACAATGTGCTTTACCCCATGTTTTCAGGGGGCTGCTGTCACTGGTGGTAAGCCCATGACTCTCCTGTGTCTCATGGGCAGGGGTGCTCACTGCCCTGGTACCCAGAGAGGTCAAAGGGAAGGGAGAGCAGCAAGCAAGCAGGCAGTGCAGGATGGTACTGCAATTATTTATAACATTAATGAGTAGGGTATTAGGATAGGAAGCACACTTTAAAATCCATGAGTACCTCCAGGTGGGGAAGCACACTTTGCAAGCACTTTGGAGGGCTAGAAATCAAAGCAGTCTTGGCAAGTAGGAGAAATGGTCTGAGATCAATAAAATGAAATTCAATAGAGGGGAGTGCACAGCACACACTTAGAAGGAGGCCTCAAGCAGATAACAGTGCCGTGGGGAAGGGCCAGGCTGGCAGCAGCAGAGCAGGGGAGGTCTGGCTGAGTGGCAAAGCAGAAGACAGTGGTTTGGAATTGGGAAGGAGCCAAGCAGGAGGTGCCAGAGGTCATGCCAGATGTGGGATGGGGGAAATCAACATTCCTCCCTCTTCAGGGCTGAGACAGGAAGAGGACATCATCCCACTGATCCAGGGATGATGTAAGTGAGAATGGAAGAGAGAGGAGCATGGTGGCAGCCTGAAAGACATGGCTTACAGAGAGGGGTTGAAAGAGCTGGTTTGTTCAGGTTGGAGGACTGGAGGATTAGGGCAGACATGGCAACGTGTCAAATATGTAAGGATTGCCATTAGACCAACTAGTCTTCAGGTAGGCAAAGAAGATGAGCTGTTTGTCAGTGGGAGTGAGCTGGGTTACAGCAAAAGGAAAAACATGCTGCAACCAACAGCAGAGGTGAGCCCTGGTGGAGGGCTGTTCCTGTCACCAAAGATATTTTTAAAAGGTTAAACACATTATCAGTCACGATATCAGCTAGAAAGAGGGGGAAGGGGAGGGGAAGAGGGTCTGGATGGTCTCTCAAGCCGTACATGTCCACGACTGCTGTGACTCAGATTGGGGCAGTGCCCAAAATGTGTCTGGTGAATTCCACACGTGCCCAGAGTGACTCCTTATCCCAAGTTGTATGTTATCCTAAAATGGTCCTTGATTTTTGCAGAGAGGTCACGCCTCCTATGAAGTGTGATATTTAGGGCATCAGAAACACTTGTATCCCCAAAAGCATGGGCCAGATTTTTAATATTTGAATTTATTTTCTGCAACCCTACATCAAGCCTGGCTGAGTTTTACACTCCTTCAGATCAAAGTTTATCTACTGGCATGACTACAATCCTGGCACTGCCGAAGCTAACATATAATACAAATTGAATGATAAGTCACGTGAAATATTGTTTCATCTATATCCAACACTAATATTGTAAGATGTAGAGCCATAACCTTCTTCCTCAAAAATAAAATGATAATTGCCAAAAAAGAGGTGCCAGGAAGAAAGCAGAAGCTATTCAGCATTGTGCTGGGCATTAGCTTACCTGGGAAATGGAGGTGAGGTTAATGAAGCCAATGTGCAGAATAGGTCAATTTAGCTAAAGATATCATAAAAAAAGGCTGCTGTTTCAGGTATGGTCTGGTTAGTCATCATGAGGACTAGGTACCATAGACTCAGGGAAGTCAGCTAGAAGACTATATTTAGACTAGGGAAGAAAATGTCTTCAGGTGTTGTTATTTCAGGTTCAGCTAAGTTCACTCACCTTTTCTATCCTTTTTCGTAGACATGCCCTATGGGATCCTCGGCACCCTGAGCTGTGCTCTGTTGGGTAACCCTCCTCTTCTCCCCCTGCAGATGGATCAGAAATAGCACACATACATCAGCATATTTCACTATTTATTATATATTTAAAGAATCAGATCTTCTGGTACGAAAGAGAGCTCAAATGTGTGATTGCTTGGGAAAAAAAAAAAAAGAAGAAAATAAGCTTTTGCTACCAGTTTTCCTTGCTGTAAACCCCCTCTGCCTACTGCTAGGTGGCAACTCCCTGGCTTGCTTCTGTTTCTGGTCATCCACCATCATCCCTGTGCTATTTCTTGTTCTGTTTCCCCAGTTGGCTGGGTTGTGCACTAATGCCTTTTATGGCAGGGCACGGGAGGTCAGGGCTTCAGCTGTGCACCTCCAACCTTTCTCTGCTGCCCCCAGCCCACCTGCACCCCTGGGACAGGCGGCACAACGATGGGGCACAGGAAGGGTATATTTAGCTCGCCAAAGAGGAGGGCTATGTCATGACATCAGCCTGGCTTGCTCCTTTCTGCCGGGCTGCTCTCCCCCGCCTGCCCTACACCCTTGGCATCGGTGCGTGGCACCGCCCCGGTCACCCGCCTCCTGCTCTCGCCTGCTGACGCAGGGTCCATCCAAAGTGCAAAAACAAATGGCTGAGTGCCCACGTGCTCTGCTGTGCACAGGGCAAAAGCTAGGGCAAGCCCTGTCACTCACCCGCTGCTATTTTGGCAGCACCAGTGGGTATCAGCACGGGTTGGGAATTTCAGTCCCTGCCTATCTCCAGTGACAGGCCCCGGTGGCCCTGACACACTCTGGCTGAGCGTGACATTTATCGATGGTTATTCCAGGGCACGGAGCGGGCTCAGAGTTCTGCAGTCACAAGAAACACACGTTCCTCTGGGTTTATCCTTCTGACTTTACTGCAAGCGGCTTGACAGGAATAGTGATTCCAACCTCTCTGGTGTGGCAAGTTCCAGGCACCCACCTCCTGGCTCAAGGCAGATGAGCTCCAGATTGTTTCACCTCCCCAGACTGGAGGTTTTCCCCTCTGTTAGGCAGCCAGGAGTGATATCTGACAGCCAGAATTTTTTCCCTGCCTGGAGTCAGGATTTCAGCAGATGTAACAGGCATCTACTGGTCCTTAACTGTGAAAGGGGTCTGGCCCTACCAAAGGAGCTGAATACAGGCAGTGAAATGTACACTTTGCATTTTCCAGATTAATGAGGCTTCTTTCACATGTGACACAGATGGCTGGATTTTTGGCAGTGCTGAGCACCTATGACTACTACCACATTCACTTGGAACATGTTGGCATGCAGCACTTTGGAAAATTAGGCCATGTTTTTCCAGTGCAAAAGGCTTGTTGATGTGTGGGATATCAAATGTGTAAAATTATTTTCACTCTGCTTCTTTATAACAATAAAAGGATGAGTCATAATTACTTTCTGAGAATATTAAAATCCTAGACATAATGTTTCTTGCACTGTACAGTCAATCTGTACAGCACAGTGTATTAAATGTTCTCCTTTATTACAGAATAGTGATGTCTAATAACTCCCAAGCTCAAGTTTCACTGCAGTATTTATAATTCACATCCATAATAACATTTTCCCATTTAACGGTCTGGGGCAGATACCACAATGTGTTATACAGCACGGGTGCAAATAATGAGATAGGATGATGTCATTGTGTAGCGTTCCTCCTAAGCGATCTAAAAATACTCCATCCCGCTTTCCCACCTTTCATCACTGCCTGCTTCTTCCCGCCTGATGCTTTTGCACCCGTTTCCATGGTAACAGCTTCTATTGTAGCCCAGACCCTCATGCAGATGTTGTCATTGATCCAACACCTTGCGGCAGCTTTGATGGCACATTGTCTTCTTGTTTCCCACTCTCCTGTCTCTGTTCTCCCCCAGAAAGGATGGGTTGGGATGCTTCCTCCTGCTCAGTGCCTTTGATCTGAAGGAGGAAAAGGGAGAAAGTTATTGATTTGGCTTTATTACCAATCCTAATCCTTGGAGGGCTTTCTGAGGGCTAAGATAATATGCCATGGAGCCAGCTGAAGATTTATTTGTGCAGTTGCTAAAATGCGTTCCTTAAAAAACCCCAAAACACTAGAGGAACCAAGAATGATTAGCATTGGGAGACCATAATTAAAACCTCTCTCTGACATGGCAGGGAATAGTGCTTCATAGGGGGATGATGCTGCCTTACTGCTTGCACTGTGTGATCAGAGCCTTTTTTGGGGGGTTGCTTTCTTTCTTCTGTTTTTTTTTCCCTGCTATGCGCCTAGGGAAGTTTCCACATTTTGGCCACATTCATTGTTCAGACTCTCCCCACCCAGGCTTGCCGCTCCAGCTTGACTTGGAGGGAAAGGGAGGGAGGTGGCAGAGCTGTGCTGGAAAAGCTGCACCATGGATTAGTGCTGAAATGAAATGTAGCTGTAAGAAAAAAACACCAGAGAACAAGGAAAATCTGCTTAATCACCTATTGTCTGCAGTTGTTTTGCATTCTTCACCTGTCAGTCCTTGCTGGAGTTAGATGTTGTTCTCCTGATGATGAGAATCTGACAGATGGATGGTAATGAATGTGTAACCGAAAACCTGGGCTTTCGCATCTGCATTATTTATTCACCTAAAGCAGGAGCTGCTCTATATTTAGTGTATGATGTCAGCGGCTTGTTTGCATCCTTAGAAACTGGCAGGGAGCCACATCTCACATGACATATGAAATCACTGAAAAATGCTTCTTTTCACTGAAAGAAAAACAGCTTAATAAATGCGGCTCTTTTCTGCTTTCATCTCTTCCCTCCCTACCACGCTCCCTTCCCCTTCTGGGATTTGTCTCTCCGTGGCGGAGCTCAGCAGCATCTGTGAAGTGGAAATGAGCAGGCAGTACTGCAGATCAAAATGAGGCCGTGGGTATGCTCGGGAAGTTGCTGCCTTCCCAAGGCCCTGTCCGCTCCCTCCTCCCAAGTCCTGGGGCTCTGCCAAACAACTAGCCAAGCTGGGCTGAAGGGAAAAAGGGAGAGAGGGAGAGCCTCCTCCACCGCCCAGCACAGGCTTTGCGGGGATGCTGGTATGCCCGGTATGGAACGAGTTTCAGTTGGCTTTTAGCAGGCAGGAGCAGGGGGAAAGGCTGAGCTCCCACACACATTGCCTGGTACAGAGATGGCCCTGTGACAGATACTAGGAGTTATCTGTCTTGAACACGTCTTTGGTGCAAGTGTCCAGAAACAAGATCTTACATCCATGCTTTCATACGGGAAACGCAGCCAGGACATTTTTCGGGCATTTCTGCTAAACCAAAGGCCATGCAAGATTAGCAAGGTTTATGTGTAAAAAAATAGTTTTGGGTGCCAGAACTTCAGTTGCCATTACCTGGCAAGGCTCCACCAAAATTCCATGCACCAGTTCACGACAGGTCAGGGTCTGATTCTTAATTCAAACGCTGTGCAAGTCAGGGGGTAAAGAAGCTCGGTGCATCTCCTAGCTCACAGGGGCATGCCCATCCCAACACCTTAGGACTAGTTTTCCAAGGCCAGCAGGTGCCATGGTTTCACAGACTATCTTGGCTTTCCATAGCAGCAGTGATAAGACCTGTAGGAAGATCCCAAGGTTACATTTTGTGGCCTGAGTGGGTTGCTGCTTTGGCCATCACTCACTCAGACAAAGAGAACAGCTTGCCATGGGGCCAGTGTCCTCAGCAATACCAAGGGAGATGTGAGAAATTTAAAATAGGTGATTGACCCATAGAAATAATCAGACCATTTACTTAAGCAAGGATTTCTTGCAGTGAACAAAAGCAGTTTGTGTGAAGCCGAAGATTTACTCTCCCCAGCATTTCCCTACCAGCATTTAACACTACTGCTGCCAATGCAGACTCAGTAAGATGCAGAAGAGGGAAGACAGCCTTGCTGCAGAGCTGCTACGCTGCAGATGAATGACTTTGCCTATTAAACAAGCCCATTCAAGCTTCCACTTCACAGCCATTTGCTTGATGGGTTTGAACAATAATGAACTAGGATTAAAAAAACCTGCCCCTGAGAAATTCAGGCTGCTTCAGCAAATGGGATCAAATAAAGTTGGTATTAGTGTGGCCTGCTAGTATTCAGGAGTGACATCCATGTATCCTGAACTTATTCAAACCAGCATTTTGCTTTGTCTTTGGTGGATAGGGTGACCTGCAGGTTAAGCATCAGAGAGACATTTGGGAGGAATTAAACAGAGAAAGGTGGGGACAGAGCACAAAAGGAAATTTTTTCAAGAGCTTTAGCATAAAATGTCCTCCATAAAGGAATATGTGAGACATGGTTTTAGATGAGACAGTTGCCCTCCCAGAAAAAACATCATGAAGTTGTTACACAGAAACTCATTTAAGAAAAAAGCCAACCAATGCCACAAGATGATATCTCAGTAGTCCCAGATGTTCTCTGTTCTGGAAAAAAGAGGGAAGATTACTCTCAAAAATTCACCCAGGATACTCAAGGAAACTTGGAGTGAGTTCGTAAAATACAGAAAGATGCTGCTCCTAGAAGTAATGTAGGCAGTAGCCATAAACAGCTAGCTGTCATTTCAAAAGGGTGCATGAAACCTGATGTCCCATACTGGGCAGGAACCAGTATGATGGCTGCCATGGGATTGGGAATTAGGAAACATGCATTCATTCAGTAATACCGGAAAATCACTTCTTCTTTCCCCCCAAGGTCATGATCCTTTGCATGTTAAACACTGAGGGCTTGGGTGGTCTCTCGCTGTGCCTCCACCAGCTTGCTCAGGGACAGATGCTTTGCTTTCTGTTTGGGCTTCAGCTATAGCTATGCAGCTACTGAGGACAACTGCTTATGCCTAGTCCAAACCTTGCAGAATTACCCCTCACTGTTAATACTGTGTCAATCTGCAAGGAGCTTGTCTTGCTGGTGTCTGGACAAAATTTTTGGCAGCAGTGTTAGAGCTGAGACACTGTGGCACAGATGTGGGGATGGGAGAGGGAGCCCCACTAATGGTTCATAAGGATGAACCTCCTGAGCCCTCCCAACAGGATACTGAAAGGACATGGCTAGTTGAGGTCTTGTGCCCACCGTCACCTCTGGCACTAGCAGTCAGCCCAGGGAGTCACAGTCAGCACAGTCCTATCTGCAGTCAGGGCAGGTGGCAGGGGAACCCGCTGAGGGAGATGATGAAACAGCATTTTTATGCATCACCCCCAAAATCCCCACAGTGATCAGCCCTCAGCTGCCATCAGTGTAAGGTGGCAAGTGTAGCTGAGACAGGGAACTGAGGGGCAAGAACAATGACTGTGGCCTCTCCCAGCTTGTTCCTGATCATCTTAAAGGTTGTGTGTGCGAGGGAAAAGACAAGAACTGCCTGGCATGCAGCAGGGATGCAGAGCTCTAACTGGCACCTGGAGGGATGGGAGGTGTCATGGGGGGATCTGGACCTGATCTAGCCTTGCTTGCACCAGCAAGTTTTCTACCACCAGCTATAGGCCAACATCACAATTACGTGACATGCAGATGCAGCACTCAAACACACAAGCCAGTTTTACCTCACATCTTTTATTATTTTGGGAGGTGTTTCCATAGAGGTTCTCATTTCAGTGTATTAGCACCCTGTTGCACTGCAACTGAAGTTCTGACTGTGACTTCAGCATCATTTAACAGCCAAGGAAATGAAGTGAGAGAAGCCTGAACTGACAGCAGGCCGGGATAGCAGGCCATTGTCATGTGGCCCTAAGCAGACGAAAGTCCACCAAGGAGGCACTAAATCAGGAAAGCTGTGATTACTTTTTTCCCCTTCCAGTTAAAGCTGAGAGATAACTTGCAAAGCTTTGCTCATGAGCAGAGGTGACAGAGAGGGTGTCCAGTGGATACAGCCTTCGTAACTTCTCAGCAGTTCCCTGGAAAACGAAACTGCTCTCTCCAGGGTGAAGCTGTCACTCACTAAGGGCATCTTATGCTTGCCATTTTTGATGAGAGGATTTAAGGACCATCCAAAAGACTATCTAACTCTAAAACCATAAGCAATCAATTCGTTTTGGTGCTCTGAAATTGTTGAGCTAAACCAAGAAAGATGGATAAAACGATAGAATGTCAGCAACAGAGTTGTGTGGTTAGGCCAGATATACTGAGTCTCTCTCTCTCTCTCTCTCTCTCTCTCTGACATAACGCTAGCACATACCTTCCTCTTTGGCCCACAGCAGTTTCATTTTAAGGCCTGCTAATACAGATCAGTGTGAGAGCTATTCTCTTACAGAGGGTCAAAAGCACTTTTCACATATTTTCACACATTTTTTTAACACAGCAATAGCCTGGGTCTTTACTTCTCAGGCAAAAAGCAAGTTGCTCTGGTTATTCATCTAGTATTTTGCTTCATATGAAGCTGAAAATGAGGAAAGTATCTACATATCCTCTTAAGTTCCTAAACCCAAAGCATTTAATAAGAAATAAGCCATCAGTGACCCGCCATTCCTTTGTATCCAGAACAATTTCCAGCTGAAACCCTGACAACAATGGAGTGATTCAAAGCTCACAGATGTCTCATGAAGATTTTCTCAGAACATGTAGTCAGATGCATTTCACAAGTGCACTCTGTTTGCCATCAGACAAATATGATATATACTAGATTCACCTTTACCCATAAACCACTTGAATGAGGTTTCATCAAAGAAAGTATGCTTTTCATCATGCTTTTTACTGGCAACAGAGCTGTGCCCAGAAGTTCTAAGTCTTTTTCTTGTAAATACCCACAGACTTATTGCTCATCCTCCCTAATTCAGAAGCTGGTGGGCATGCAGGAACGGGAATGACACTTCCACACGATTGTTGGTTCTAGACATTGGGGATCCTTTCTTATATTGAACTAGGGAAGAGCAACAGCTTACTTCCCCCATATTTTTGGAGCTCAGCCTTAATCGCAAATGTGATGTCCTTCACTGTAATCAGTTATTCCCTTGTTCTGAGCTCTCCTAAGTGCCTGATTGACCTTCACCATCCCTCTAGCTCTTTGTCCCTTCTGGCAACAGATAAGATAAAACCGTTTAATGTGTTGGAGAGCTCCAACAGATCTTTCCTGTGTGCATTCTGTTGCAGTCGTTCCCTGACATTGTGTTGTCCGCTTGTCCAACTTTGGCTTTGATTGATGGAACCTAGGAGAGGTTGTTTAAGCAGATATGGCAGCCCCATGACATGGAAAAAGACAGGATCAGCTTAGGCTTGCCAGAGTAAGAAATGAAGGATAAAGCAGTCACCCCCTGCATCTTTACTGCACATGTAAGGAACTGTTTCATGCCCCTTCCCCCATCTCTTGGCTGCTGGGGAACAGAAGAAGATATAATGGGACCTGTCAGAGTTGTCTTCCCTTTCCCTTTCGCCTTCCTCTCAGCTTCATCTCATCTGCCCTCCCTGCTCTTTCCTGCTCTTGTCCCTCTTAAAACTCTCCCTTAGCTCTTTTTGAATTAAGATCTTAAACCCCATTTCTTTTCACACTGATCATGGCACTACAGTAGTATTTGCAAATTCACTTTATGCCCCCTCTGCTTCCTTGTTCAACCCTTTTATTGCCTCATCTCTCTCAAGATAGCTCTTCAGGTCAAGGACTGCCCCACAGTTCAGACCTGTGTGATGCCTTACCAAGTACTGCTCCAGATCTGCTTGGCCACAGCACACAGCCACAGCAAAAAAAGAGAAACCCCACGGGCATCCCAATCCACTGTAAAGCTCACGAGCTTCACTTTGCAGATTGAGGTCTCCTACTGACAGTGGACTTTGTTCCCCGGTGGGGTAGTGAAGCAAGTTGTTTTGTTTGTGGCATGCCTTGTGACTGCTTGGCAAGAGCCTCTTCTTCCTGCTGCCAACTGAGGATGGGGTTAGGTGTTCATTTTCAGGACCATCAGATAAGTACCCCTTCACAACACAACAATCAAACCAAACTCCAAAGAGCAGTACGGTTGCTGGATTCCTGGAAGCAGCTATAGGAAAACATCCTTTTATTGGTTCACCTACAAGCTGAAGTGACTGGCCTATGCAGTGCAACAAGGAAGGAGATAGATCTAGTGAGGTGTGTTGAGGCACCTGGATCTTTGCAGTTAAGGAGCCTTGCCTGAGTATTCCCTCAGCCTTTGGGGGGCGGCCAAGAGTGGGGCAGCTGACTAAAGAAGTCTGGCAGGGTGGGGTGGGCAGGGGGCCGGGAGACCCTGGCAGCAGTGAGGGGAAGGAAGGAGTGGCTTTATGCAGCTGATTAGTTGTTCTTCTCTGCTGTTTCCTGACTCTTAGAAGATCCCTAAAGTTTGAAGTGGAAACAGTGATACAAGGTTGGGCAGCCATTACCTAATTTTCTCCTGTCTCTCTCACACACCACCCACCGTGGGTGGGATGAGGCACCCCTGAACCAGCAGCTGCACTGATACAAAGTCTTCTGTCAGACAGGGAGTGGGCAGACTAAGGGAGAGAGCTGCTGGCTACATCACTGCTGTCCCAGGTTTTTCCTTTGGTAAAGCTGGTTGCTCTGTGCCTGCGCTGTGCGTGCACACCGTTCTTGCTCTGGCTGCCAAGTCACAGGCTGCTCCCTCAGTCCTCCAGAAGTGCCCAAGACACTATGGTGACAAAGATAGGAAAGGTGCCAGCAACAAGATTGGAACACTGGAGGAAATTTAGACTTCCTCGTGGCTTCTCAGCAGCACAGGTGAAACTGAGTCTTTTCGCCTGAAGGCTGACCAGTCAGGGTTACTCCAGCCATGGTACAAGGGGAAGGATAGAGCTGGAAGGGGGAGATGTGGGGCAGGATCCAAGTGTCCTAATGGTTCAACCCCATAACGGGCTAACCACATCCTTCTCAACCTAACCTCTAAGCGGTAGCAGCAGCAAACCCAGCTCTCCAGGACTGTGGCACAGACAGAATAGCTGGTAGGGGATATGGCTGTTTTGATGCCCTGAGTCATCTGCTGCCCTGAGCCTGTGGCTAGGAGCAAGCCAAGCAATAACTACATCAGGCAAAAGCCTGGCCGAGGCAGGACCAGCTGCTCCATCACTACCACTGTGCAGCTGGCTCCTGTGCTGGGATGCAGGATTTTACCAACTGTTTGTCCTGGGGGCAGCACAGGCTGCTGTGCTACTTGCTGACACGCTGCACAGCCTTTGGGACCGTGCTGAATTAATGGGGTGACATGGAGTCTGGGCCCAGCCTTGCACAGTGGGTGCAATGAACAGGGCCAAGCAGGGAGGGCACGAGCAATGGGCTTGTAGCAGCAAGATAATTGTGTTTCACTGGTCTGCAGTCTTTTCTTTTCTTGCATCCAGCCTTTGGAAAATGCTGCAGTTCAGTCACATTGGGAGGCATGTGAGCACTGGGCTGTGGCCACCCGCCTGCTCCTGGGCTGTGGCAGGCTGACACCTACTGTGACCTCCTCACCCAGTGCCCTTGGTGCAGCTCCTGGCATCAGATATCCAAGTTTTGCATAGTTGCGACTCCCACTGACTTGGGTCAGAATTTTGCTTGAGGGCCTAGAGCAATGACACTGCTTGAGGCTGTTTCGTGATGAGAGTGACTCACTGCTCCCTGCCTTGGTGTACAAAACAAGCAAGGCCTGAACTTGTCCCTGTTCCCATCCGCTTGCCTTGGTTTCCACCCAGCCAGAGCAAGCAGACCTGTGAGGGATGGCCATCCTTGTGAGGACCCAGTCAACAGCCATTTGCCAGGTTTCTCTTACAGCTGGGTAGCAGTTGACACTAAAAGAAAGACAAAAGCTCTTTTTCTAGTCATTAAGTCCATTCCCCCTGTCAGTTGCAGAGACAGCTGTGGGAGAAGCCAGGTTTTTCACCCATGTCTCATTTCAAGGATATCTTGCCCCTCTCACACCTGGATGCTTCACTGCTCTCTGGGCCTCCACTGCTGGGAGTGCACAGGGGCTGTGGATGTTGTGGTGCATCTGTCTCCCTCCTTCTCTTAACAGCGTGTTGCGGCAGAATTCACTCGCCATCACCATGACTTAGCTATTTCCCTCAAGGGTCTGGTCAGCATCAGATATGCACATGTGCAACATCCATTTAAATCCATAATAAATGTGCATGCACATTTTGTGTGGTGACTGGCCCCCTGACTCACACAAAAATGTATTTTAAATGGGGTTGGAGGAGTTGGGCCGTCATTAAATTTCCAAGAACAAGGCCCAATCCTGCATTCCTGGGCAGTGGGGACTTGGGGATATGCATGTCGTGAAGGACCAAACTCGCACTGCCCTTGCTGCATCCCCCTTCCCGGCCACCTCCCCAGGATGAAGAAACACGACTCCAGCACTTTCTCAGTGGCGTAGACTTCCTGTTGCAATCCTCCCCTCCCTCTCCAGCACAGGGGAAATCTGCTTAGCCTTTACTTTCTCACACATGTTTCAGATGTGCAGGGGTGTGATTGTAAACAATGTCATCGGCCGTGCCAGAGCTGTCTGCTCCTGCCATGCACCCTTCCCAGCACCCCAGGGGTTCCCGTAACAGGGCGTAAAGCAAACAAAGCAAAACAGTAATCTGCTGTTCCAATGGCTTTTTTTTTTTTGTTGTTTTGTTTTAGAAAATGTTAATGATAGGTTATGTGATTACCCTAGGTTTGGCTCCACTTACTCTTTATTAAGCACATCTGGTATTTAGTAACAGTGTAAGTAGCAGGAGTTTTTCTGGCGCGCAAATGAGATTATCCAATGTTGCCATGCAGTATGGAAACTCCTCAGGGAAGCCAGTGAACTGCGTGGAGATACAAGACTTTCTTGTCGGCTGGGCATCCAGCCAGAATAGCTAAAAAATGCGGATTGGCACAGAGCTGTTGCCACGCAAACACTTCTGGAAATTTCTGTGTTTGGGCCTGCCAAATCTTTCCTCTGTAACATGAGTTTCTGTCTTCCTCAGCAGCCCGTCTGAAGCCCGAGTTCTCCTCTACACTTTCAAAGGGAAAAATAAAAAAAAAAAAAAAGCTCCAAGGCAATCTTTCAGTCCTGTTTCCAGCACGCCACTGCCAAGCTAACAATTTCACTGAATTAGGGGGAATTTCCTAAAACATTTCTTTGAGCTACATTGAGTGCAACATGTGGGAGACAACTGTGTTTCCTGGAGAAGAAAGGAGAGCTGTCTCACTCATGGAGACTGCCTAATGTCTAGCAGGAGAAAAACAACCAGCCATGACAAGAAAATGTTTTTTAAAACTTGGCGTGAGAAGCAGGTTTTATTTATTTTGAATGCCTTTTCCAGTCTGGTCAATGTAGTGTATGAAGAGAGGGTTGGTAAAGGAGAGCTGGTGTTTTTGTTAGGGCCCAGGGCTTGGAGTCAGGAGGTCTGGGCTCTATTTCTGGCTCTACTGTAGCCTTCCTGTGGGACTTGGGTGAAGCTCTAGGAGGTGAGTTGTTCCCGTCTCTTAACTTCTCCAGCGTTTAATGGGGGTATTGTTTGCTCATTTCATATGGGTTTGTGTGAACTCAGGCACTGTGGCCAAAATTATTAATCCTCTGCATTTCTTAAGGAAAGAACTGGGAGGGATATGAAGCAGAAAAGCAAATGTTCATTTGTTGCCTTGACCGTGCTTGGCTGCTGCTGTTGCAAGACACTGCCCTTTGGATCTTTAAACTTGGTTGCTCTGTGTCTAGGGATCTTTGTGGGTGTTCCTGACAAACCCCTGTCAATTTGGTCTCTCCAACCCCTAACAATGGGACATGCATTTATGTTGGAACTTTGTTGACTTAGTGATGGTGCCCTTGGGAAGGAGTTACTCTGGGTAGTTTCTAGCCTTTTTCACTCTGAAGGGGGCATTTAGTGTGAAGGCTGGCCATGAGCAGAGGGGATTCATCACAGCAACTTAAAAGCACATTGTGCCAGTGAACAGTTCTAGCAGTCATGTTGTGCACGACTGCCCTTTCTGTGGATCACCTTGCAATGTGGCAGGGAACTACCGGGGTAAAGCTCACCGAGAGAGCGCAAAAGCACCCTACCAGGCACTGCTGGCTGCTGCCTGGTGGCTCAGCTGTCCTCTGCTGTGAACTTCTGATGCAACTTCCAGCCACAGGAAAGAACATCTCATCCAAAGAGCTGACTCAGCTACAAGCTGCATACCAACATAAGTGGAAGAGGGGATCTGGCTCTGCTACCGCATGCTTTCAACCACAGCAAACATCCACACTTCCAAGAGGGGCAAGGGAAGGGGCAACCAGCAGCCCTTCATCTGTGCAGCACCGTCAACATTCTTTGGGAAAGTGGGAAAGGATTAGTAACAATGACAAAACAGGCATAGATATCCAAAGGACAAACAGATAACGTTGGGATTTTCCTGTCTGCTGACCCACCCTTTGATAAGCCAAACTAATAACCCCTCCATGAGTTAACTTGTGCACAAGCAGAGCTTCTTTTCAGGCCAGTATTGCTTCTGTAAACATCACTCCCATGGTTGTGGCTCCTGTGGCTGTAGTGACATCCGTAGCTTGTGAAAGACATTTTGCCCAGTAACTAATGGGTGAGTATACAGAAATTTTGCAGGGCAGTGAGGTACGAGGGAATGAGAATAACCCACAGCATAAAGAAGTAAAAGACTGCAAGAATGGGGAATAAGAAGGTGTAAGATTCAAGGTGAGAGAACTTAATTTCCTCAGGAAGGCAAAGATTAAAAAAAAAACAGACAGAGAGAACTGAGGTGGAGAAGAGCAAGGGAGAACTAGACAGAACAAAGAAACTGAGGAGGACAGTGGCCAGAGATGAATGGGAATGACCAGGGAAAAAAGGGGAGAAGTAGGTAAAAACACTGTGTAAAGAAAAGGAGTGACATGATGAACAAGAGAAGAAAAGTGTATTTTAGAAGAGGGAATGCAAACAAAGACAGGAGAGGATGACATAGAGAAAACAGAAGAAAACAGAGGTGGAAGGAGGAAAAATAAGACAAAGACATGAGAGAAAGCAGGTGAAACAAAGAGAATCACACTGTTCTTAGGTTAATGAAGTTTCTTTTTACTAGTTCAGTATTGTGTTGCAATGTCCCAAGAGGCATTTTGTTTCTGTGGCTCTTTTGACCACTTATGGCTAATTATTCTGGGTTCCATGACTAAGTAATTAGAAGAAAAGGAAAAGAGCCTAAAAGTCACCCGGATGTGTCATAAGGCTTTGTCTGAAGAACTGCTCCCTTTAGAGGGAATTGTTTCTAGAAAATAGCTGGGATGCTGACATCCCCAGTGTACATGTGGCTGGCCTCTGTGTTGCCTGGGTAAGCTGGAGGGGCTCAAAGATTTCTGAGCCCTCCCCACCCACTTTGCTATAAATGACTCTGTTCTGCTTGGGAGGGATGAGGAAGGGAGGATCCCAGCAGAATCCTCTTGCCAGCACGTCTCAAAGCTGGCTCTGATCCTGCAGGATTTGACCAATATTTGTTGAAAGTGGAGCAACTCAGAGTCCAGGGTGGCTTGGTCCTACACGCCACTCAATGGGAAGTGAGGAAAGCAGGAGTGGATAGTAGATTTCTCTTCTGATCTAATACTCCTTTTCTTTGCATGCTTTGCTCATATTAACTTGGTGCCTTTTATTTACTTATTTAAGTGAGACATAAACGTTTTACATTCAGGAGACAGATAGACTTGACAATTACTGCATCACTAAGAAACCTGAAGCCTGGGAGTAAACATCAAAGGTGAGCCTTTTCTTTGGAATTATATAATCTCTGTCATGCATATGGTAATTAACACCCTACAGTAAAGAGGCAGAACATCTTAGTTAGTATAGGCAAGGCATGTAAGTGCACTGTATGTCTTAAATCACAGTTTCATGTGATAGAAAATCTGGCATAAAAAGCATCCAGTGATGGACCAGGACATCACAGCCATGTGCTGCCAAGCACTGAACAAGCACAAACTTACTATGCTGGTTCGGATATGTTTCACAAATTCTGGCAGACACCATACCGAATCAGGTAACGTCTGTCCTCCAGTAAGCATAAAACTGGCATAAACACCACATTGTGTGCTCTGACTAATTGAACAGAAACATAATGGTGTGCTTATGCCAGATCTGGATCCAGTACACACAGGAGGTGCTCCTGCAGTGCCAAAATCTCATATTAATGAAGCTGGAAGCAGAGCCATGTGCATTAGCTGCATGCTTTGAATTCTTAGGAGTGGCAGCAGTTCATGGCAGGGGGCTTTTTCAGAACAATCATAAAAGGACTTTTTTTTCTGGGGTGACAAAATTATTTCCTTTGTTTCCAATAATCTTAGCATTTGCAAATACTGAATTGGTCCTTTTGTTTGCTGCATTCACTTATTGCATATTGTAGTCTCCATGCAGCTCATGTTAGGATGACCAGTCCCCATGGTCTCCATCATGCAGTTGTGCCAGTCTGTTTAAAGATGCTGACCAAGCATAACGTTGACCTCGTTGCCATGAAAACTATTTGCCATACCAGAACTGTCACTTAAAATCAAACATTTAAATCATTTGAGACTGAAGGAAATAATTTGGTCAGTCAAAACACTCCCCTTGGTTTGTCTTAATGTACATATCCCAGTGATGTGCCAGAACAGCCCTTGGTATTTTCCTGTTAAAGTTTCATGAACAAATTGGAGAAAAGCTTGGAATGATTTCTCTACCTCTGGGGAAAATCACAGACTCTCAACATTATGCTTCACCATCCCTGCTAGAGATGATTTATTCCTGGGGCTCATAAAAAATTCTTGAAAGAGTAAAATTTTTGCCTTGTGACTGCAGCATATTGCACCAAGTGTCGGACACTTTCAAAACAATTTCCTGAGAGGATGTGAAAGGTAGATTGGGATCCAAGGGGACACATTTTTCTCCTTTCCTTTCATATTCCCAAGGCACCTTCCCACTTCTGTAGGAAATGCAGTGCAGAACACTAATCTTCGTCGACTAAAAGGAACACTTTTTCCTCATTTCAAAGAGGAAAGCAAGTCTCAAAAATTGAGGCTAAACCTGGTAACTGTAATAACGCTTGGCACTTACATGCAGGTTTTCATCTTTTAGCCACTTTACATTAAGTAATGAATCCTCAGGACTTCCCTGTGGAGTAGGTAGCTGAGTATTATTAGCCCCCTTCTGCAAGTGGGAAAACCGAAGTAGAGATGTTAAGTACCTTGCCTAAAGCCACTGAGGGATTCTGTTGTAGAGTCAGGATCAGAGGTTAGGAGTTTTTGTGCTTTCAATTCCCGTATATATTGTGTCACTTAAGTACAGAGCCATAATTGAATATTGTAATGACCCAGGGGTGAAGTGATTCCAGTTACTCAGATCCGAGCATGGCTCCTCTGTGGTCAGAGACTCAGTGGTGTAGTTGCACAGAGCTGGACAGAGCACGAACGCCTAATGGGCAGGATAAAGAAGTGTCGTCCTTTTTGGCCTCCTCAAACACACCATTGGTCAATGTTCGTTGGGTTCAGCAAGCTGTGCCTTTACTTTAAGGCATAAGACCAAGTGTTTGCCTTGATGGGTGTCTTGCCACTAAGAAATGCATCTTTAGAAGTGGAGGCTGCTGTTAAGACCGAGGTTATTGTTTCTCTACTTTTGTGTGAAGCTTGTTAGAACAGGCAAGTCCCTCTCTAGGTAATTCACGCCTGTGCAGGCGTATGAAAAGAAACACAGACCCCTGTGGTCTGGGCTAAAGCAGATTCTTCACTACCTCTAGGAACAGGACTTCTGTATTGTGTGGTCCTCACGTTACACATTTGGAGGAGCTTGGCTGTCCATATAGCAGAATATGTGAGTATGGATACAGCCCTATTCTGAGAGACATGGGCAGAAGGAGCAGGCAGCCTGCTCAGATCATGATCACATCACTGGGAGCACAGGTCCTTCTTTTCACAGGGCTACAAGGAGGGTTAACAGATGTCAGCCTTAACCCCTGACTCCAGCTCTTCGTGTAGAAAACATATTATTCCAGTTGGGAACTGGAGTCTATTTTGCACCTGACAGGGCCTTCGTTTTGGAAGGGAATCAGAGGGTTTGGAACTGGAGACAGATCCACACCCCAAGTTTATTTTGTTTATGCACAGGGAAAATGTGGAAATCCCCAGCTGCTGCTGGCCTGGATAAGGATGATTGTTGCACTGAAAACACAGGACCATATTTGCTCTGAGAATCAAAAGATGACATTTTCTCCTTCCTGTGAAGTTTTTCTAATTATTTTGCCCTGAAAACCACTTAGTTTTACTAATTGGTCACTAGAGATTATAAACATCAGCCTTGCATTAACATTTTAAAACAAAATACTACAATGATCTTTTTGGAGTTCTCTGACTAATTCTAGTAGTACTGCAATGAAGTATAGGGTGTTAAGAAAGATTGTGTGATAATGCCTGAGTCACATTAATTAGATTGTCAGAGACTACTAAACCCCACTATAAGTGTGAGAAAAGCTGAGAAGGCAACGAACCTTGCAGGGCACTGATGCTAACTGATATGTATCTTGTATTTTAAAATACAAGAAAGCAAACTCCACCTAGACCAGAGTATTAACTTCTCTGGAGTCTTCTTACTCACGTTTGTGTCCTCTGGAGAGGCGAGTGCTCCACTCAGCAGTGCTGCACCCTGAGGAGCCCTGCTGAGCTGCATGCAGATACAGAGTAGGTCCCTTGGCCAAGTCCTTCATGCGTGACCCCTGGTGATCACCTCACATGATCAGCGTGCAGATCATTTACTACAAAGGAGGTTCTCCACATTGCATTTGCTGGCAGTGGGATTTTTGCTAAACATTAATGTTTCCAACTGCGCAAAGTGTTTATAAGGCACACAACATGTCTGTCAGAGCAGAGTATGTTTTTAATAAAATGCAGTACGAGCATGTGGAAAAAATAATGGAGGCTGTTCTCCATTCAGAATTCGAGCACAACAAACTGTAATTATATCAACATTTTTAGAACATGTTTTTCTTAAGCATTTCATTAAATATTAAGGAAATATAAACACATATGTTAAAAATTGTGCCAATGTCCTATAGATTGCATAGGAAGGACTTGGATTTTCCTTTCACATTGGGATTGCATCATAATTCCATGAGGTCATCTTTGTTGGTGAGGAAGACTGGGCTTACAGTTCCCTCCCTGCTACATGTGTATATGCTGCAAAGGGGCGGCATGTCTGGAGCACTGAATGTATACAGTGTGCTAAAATGTATCTTTGCTTAAGCTATTTGCCTCATCTTTGCTTTTTATTTTGAAAGGGAAATACACTCTCTCCTCTGTTACTTACATGAGAGCAAACTCAGCTAAATCCTTTGTTGGAAAAGGGAGCTCTTTGGTAATCAAATGTTTTACCTCTTCACAAATCAGTGAGAGAGGGTAATATAATTATATTAATGCTCTCAACTGGTCTGTTTTATGAGGCTGTTGTAAGAAGACCATCCATTTACTTAGAGAATATTTTGGAAAACTAAAGGCAGAGAAGCCAATGTCGGGCCAGGGAGCACTGCACACCAGAGCAGGATGGGTGGATGGAAGGGGGACATGGCTTCTGGGGACCAAAGGTGTAGAAATAAAGAAGTTATGAAGCCAGATGCTGTACTCTCCCTGCTTTTGTCTAGCCACACCTGCCCTGCCCTATTTTGTACCTCCTGCCTAACTGTCCTCACCTCCTTCCCTGTTTTGCTCCTTGAGCCTTCCTGCCTGCTGGAGGGATACAGAAACCCTCCTCGCAGGCAAATCCCACACATTGCTCCCACAATCAGACCTGCCTGAAGCTACTGCTGCTGTGGCCAGGACCCTGTTGGTGGGGAATGAAGAACAGAGGAGGGAGAGACAGCCACAAACAGCATCATGCCTTGGTAGCTCCTGGCAAAGGAAATGCAAGGGAACACCTGATGGATGTGTGAGGTTGCAGCTGGGTTCTGGTGAGTATCTCAGGGGAGCTTTATGCCATGTAGCTCCTTGAGTAGGTATGGGCTAAAATGAATGAACACTGTTTTCCTTCAAGTTTGCTGCAGTGAAAAATAGGGGCAGTTACTTGGTTCAGTCAACACCAGCTGCTGTAGAAAGGTTGCCTTGAGCGTGGCCTGGGGAAAGATTTGGTTGAGAGTATTGCCTTTTTAATCTCCACAGGCCATGTAACTGGATTTTCCCAAAATATCAACCCAGCTCTCAGGCTGTTCTGTAAAGCTGACCCCCTTTGGAAACCCATGATGTGGTTAATATTCTTCTCACATCTGCCAGTATTTAACCTAAGTACTAATAATATTACTGGAATATCGGCTTCTATTTTAAATTAGTGTTTTCCTAAATTTTTCCTTAAATATAATCTGATAAAGGAGGAGAAGAAGAAGGAATCAATGTGTTGGCCTGCATAAGTCCTCATCACACTAGGTGTTGGAAAAGGCTGGAATTCATCTACTTTATTACACACAAAGTTTATCTTAAAATTTTATCTGGAGCAAGAACACACTTTAGTACTGTTACACTTATGACACCAGTATCCTGTGAAATAAAATGGGAGGGGGTTATCCCTTACAGGAAATAGAGTGCTGATGCAGGAAGCTGCACTGTCAATTAGCAGGAAACTAGTGCTCTAGAGTGGTTTTAGGGTGCAGTCAAGCAGTGGAAAGGCTTTCCATGGTAGATGGTACAAGGCCAGGACTATGTTGACTAGAGGTTACTCAGGATTTCAAAGTTCTTCTTCTATGAGGAAGCCAAATTGCTACTCAGATAATTACATGGTAATTCAAGATCCCTGGATTCCTCTCCTGCTCATTTCTTGTCTTAAGGTGCTGGTGTTGATGACCACTATGAAGCAGTTGACACACCAACTGTGGGGCTGGTGGATTCAACTGCTAGTGACCTGCTGTGAGTCCTTCACTCTGACTTGGTGCTGTCTACACGGTAGAGGTGTTCTATGAAGCTTTGTTAATCCCCACAGAGCCGTCTGGTTCTCATAGAACTACAAAATGTTGTCATTATTACAGAAACACCCATTTTATTCCATGCTATAACTGATAGCCCATTTTATTTTCCTGTCCCGTTTTGCTTGTTTTCTTCTGCCAGTACATCACTTAATAAAGGAATTGGATGGCTGTTCTTGTACATGATGAACAGCCAACCCTTTCTCAATGTGTGGCCCTCTCCTGGACTTGCCATTATTTGAGGTGTAGATGGGTTTGTGTACAAGCCTGCGCACACACGTGCACGCTTGCAAAAGCACAAGCTGGGTGAGCCCCAGGCTAGCCATTAGATTTCCCCTGCTATTACTCTACTGTACATATTCCTAGTAGATTAGAGCAGAATTTTTTTTATACACTCTTCTATAAAAAGTGTGCTATATTGATTGCAGCACAGTGAGCTGCTGTGGTTGATATCCGAGCTCTAACCCAGATAGGGATTAGCATTACATCAACCATCAGGCGAGGGAACCTGGCGAGCTGCCAGCCTGTAAAAATGGAAGACATTTGCGTCACTGTTCCCTTGGTAATGCTTCTTGGAGCCGTGTCAGCTGTCCCCCGAGGTTGTTTCCTTAATATGTCAACAGACATTCCTGAATCTTTAATGCTGAATAGCTCTTTTTCCTCTTCCAAAAACACTTACGTGACAGTGTAGCTAGTGTCTCTCGCTGCCCTATGTATTAAAAAATTATATACCCATATAGGTGGAGCTTAATACCTTTTGGGGGAGGGTCACAGTAGTTACAGTCAGATCTGGGTGAAGCAAAAAGCCCATCTGCAGCGTGATTGCCATTTGTATGCACTGAGGAAGCAGCAGCCCTGCTCAAACCACTCCTCCGCCTCCGGAACATCCCACTGAAGGGAATGAAAGCATCTGTGTTAGATCAGTTGTTGGAATTTGCTAACATTTGGGATAAACTCTCTGACCTTGCTTGAGGAATTCCAGTTCTATACAATAACTTCAACTTAATGCGCAAAAGCTGTAGGGCTGTGTGTGCAGTGACCTCTAGCTTCCGGAAAACATTTGTTAGTGCCAATTGTGAGAAATAGTCAGAGGTTTTATTCAATGACATTTTCACCTTTCTGCTTCTCTGTGCAGCCAGCTGATATTTTCAACCTGAAGAATTAAAATGCAAGTGAGCTACACTTAACAAAATTTGAGCATGTGCCCTTTCAGCTGAAAGTAAACATCTGCTATCAAAAGGACCTTTTGTTCTTAGGTGACAGTTTTAAGTTTGCCGTAGTAATTAATCACAGACTTGTAATTTAATAGTTCAGGAAGAGCAAGCAAAGAAGTCATTCTAAGAAATCACTTT
Source organism: Oxyruncus cristatus (assembly GCA_013399855.1). Taxonomy (NCBI): domain Eukaryota; kingdom Metazoa; phylum Chordata; class Aves; order Passeriformes; family Cotingidae; genus Oxyruncus; species Oxyruncus cristatus. The sequence continues at coordinate 1,176,566 of VXAY01004260.1, forward strand.
GTGAGTAACTTAATTTTGGTCAAGGAGCATTACAAATCACCCGTGATAATTTATCGCTGTCATATGCATTTCACGCAACCCACTGACCAAGCAGAAAGCCACTCTGCTGGTTAAAAGTCAGTTCTGCCAAGGGGACCAGGAGCTCTGTTATTTTGCAGTCTTTATCCAGTACTGAAGGACTTCCAGATTCCTTTCTTGAGGAATTTGACCCCAGTGCTGGAATTTGCCTCCCGCATAGCACCCCACGGCGAGCTGTTTCCTTAAGCAGCCATGGGCAGGCAGGCAGCGGGGAGGGAGGTGCTTGCTGGGGTCCGAGCAGAGGCAGGCAGTCGCTGCCTGCAGCTAGGCCAGAGCTGCAGGGCGGGAGAGAGATTCCCGAAAACCCTGATCTGACAACCTGAAATAGCAGCAAGGAAAACACCAAGCCCTTCAGGTGAAGCTTGTACAAGCCCATGTACACACACTTGTGAGGGAGCTGGTCCTCCTGCCTAAGCCTGGTGCCTGCTTGCCCTTACACGTGCCACTTGCCACCTGCCTAGTCTACAGCTGTCATGGCCAAGCTCTACCCTTGACAGACAGGTGACCAGTGATTCAGTTCAGTGGGAGAACACAGAGTATCCACTGCAGCAGCAGGCATAGGGAGGAGTAACCACACCCTCCACTGTCCCGGGGTGCTGGCAGAACTGGCTTTCCCATGAGTCTCCTGACATCTGAATCCCACAGGTAACTATTGCTCAGCTGCTTGGTCTGCACCTCAGCTTCCCTGGAACCTGGGGCTCATTGAGGTCAGAGCCAGATAGTGATGGGTGTTTGTTCTACCTTTGATTCCATGTTGCTGCTCCACTGGGAGTGCTGGAGAAGGAAGGTAGGAAAAATGTGGCTCACAAGGGTAATCCAAAAGTGAGACAGGGCCATATGCTGGATGCAGGTGGAGAGTACCGATATCCAGACTGAGGGGTGTTTGGCTGTAGGTTACCAGCCTGGCAAGAGACGGGAGCAAGGCCCCAGATGAGCAGCTGGGCTGGACACATATGCCAAAAGCAAGATGGATCCCAGCTGTAACTGGTTTTGTCTTTTGGCTGCTGCAGAGACCTGCACAAGGCTGTGTTTGCCTTCTTGAGGGAGATTGCCTCTGTGCTGCAGGTCTCCCTGAGGGAGAAGAAGCCCCCACAGCAGGACCAGTGGTGTGGAGAGGGCAAGGAGAAGTAAAAAAGTTCCTTCTCAGAGACAGAGGTTGTAATTCATCCCTCTGAAGATTGCCTTCTTCCCTCCATTTACCTGCTACGGACCCCAGATTTCTCACCGAGTGAGATGAGCCCCAAATCTTCCCTTAAAACCCTGACCCTTCCCTACTTTCAGCCCTGTGGCTCCTCTCTGTCAGATGCTATCATGCATTTCTATATATAATACAAGAGTCCTGTCTGCTGCAAAGGGCGTTTTCTGAGGTAAAGTTAAATACACGGCAAAACCTTCAGAAACAGAGCCTTGAAAACACAATTGCTCTATCCTGACTGCTTGTGTCATTATTCAAAAAGATTGTCGAATGAAGGTCAGCTCTTGAACAGGTTTGAATTTTTATGGTGCTGTGAATGAACTGTCTCCTAGTCCCAGGAAGCTGCAAGTTGAGATCTTTTGTACCACTGAGAGCTAGGCTTTGAAAATCCTAGTGATATCTGAATCCCTAAAACTTCTGTCACACAAGAATACTGCTTATAGTCACCAAGTAGTTGCAGCTGAAGGAGGTGGGTGCCATGTTGCCCTTGAGCTCTGCACTTCCTATCAGCTTTCCAATAGTGCTGCCTCCCTATTTATGGGTGCAGTTCAACACTCTCTGCCTCTGCACGCAAAGAAGGCAGTGGAAACCTCGCCACTGACCTCAGTGAATGTACAAGTACCCTCACAACACTGATGACAATCTACAAAGCCCCATATAAGTTCCACTTCTTATGTCCTCTTTCCATGTGTGATGACAGCATGAAAGGCTTCAGACAGTATGCTGACCAGCTTTTAAATCTGTCTGAAGCAAGCAACCCTCAGAGATTGGCACAGATTTGACACATCACATTCTTTCACCTGATATAAGCATTCCAATTTATGGGAGTAGTTTTGATCCGTGATATTCTGAAACTACTCACTGAAACTGGTAGATGGAGGACTAGGCAGTATCTCTGCCTCTATTTGTGCTGCAGAAATATTCCATTAAATTAGCCCTGGATGCAGTCTGGCAAGCTAATGTACATCCATACCAATTTGCTAGGCTGTCTGCAAGGTACTCCCCCGGGGACTGGATTCCACGGTGATTTACTGTTAATCATCGTTTCCCCATGACTTTGTGCTTTTTAAGCCAAATGCTCAATATTCTGGGCAGGTGTCACATGGTGAAACTTCCTGCTGTGGTAAGAGAAAATCAGCCACAGCCCATGGAAATACTGAGCTAGGAAGGTGTGGCTTTCTGATGGTTAGCACAGGTCCTCAGGTTGCAATGTGAAGGACATTGTTGCCTTGGCTTCTCTCGTCTTCCTCTGTCATGGAAAAGAAAGCGACTGCCCCGGCAGCAACTAGCATATCTAAAGACCCAGCACTGAGCCTTTTGTTTTCAGGGTAGAGTTTGAAATGAGTCATCTACAGGTGAGTCAACTCATAAGCTGCATGGCAAGAGTGACAGACGCTATGGTAGCATAGGAGGAGATACGCCAGGCCCATGAAAAAGGGTATCATGCATCCTTTTGTGATGCCAGAGTATTCAGAAACTCATGCCTGTTTTCTGGGATGGCTGCTCAGCCAAATGTTCCCAATAAAAAATGACTTGTCAGCTAACTGTGTTTGTCCACCCGAAGCAGACATTCTGTATCCGTCTGTTTCTCTTACTACAGGAGAGAGGCATGGTTCACCTCAGCCAGCCGGCTCTGCTCAGAATGAAGGGCAGGGAAAATTCCATAAATATCAGGGAGCTTGGGTTAAAAAAGTGTGTACAGAGACTTATTTGAGATTCCAGATGTTTTGCATTGTCTCTATAAAAATAAAATTATCTTTTAATACTTCATCCGTGTTATAAAAATGTTTTGTTTGTTTTTATCCAAAACTCATGTTTGTCCTGGATGTTTCATAGGTCTGTGCTAATGGATATCAACAGTGCTATGACTTGATATGTCAGTTGCAGAAACCCAGCTTGTCCTTCCATGCCCCTGACTTAGGAAATTTTTCGCTAGAGACTTGGGCCAGGACAAGGAGCAAGTGACTGTTTCCTTGCATAGCTGCAGAAGGTGGGTATAGTGAATGCCTGGAAGACCAAAGGCCAGATAGCCTTGCTGAATGGAAACACTAGTTATTTCTGGCAAGTATGTGCCTCATGTGAGAAGTGTATGCTGTATTTTTGGATACATTTGATGGCAAGTGAGTGCTCTTGAGGGCATGGATGTGAAGCAGACAGGAGGCAGGGAGACTTCTGAACCTTAAGGACATCCAAATAGGATGCCTATGAAAATACCTTGACAGGTCAAGGAAACCGTGTTGTGGACAATAAATGTCATGCCTAGAAAGGTAATGTTCCTAACTGATTTCAGGGAAACACCGCAGTATGTTCCAGGTATCATGTTCATGAGATGGGCTGATTCTGAATGATATCTTCCAAACATCTTATCTGCAATAAATATAAGCAGCACATGGCTAATGATAGAAATAAAAGAAAGTAAATAAGAATACCGTACAAATGTAGGATGGATATAGCTGAACCAGGGTTAAACTTCGGAATTCACAGGCTGCCTATGGCTATGGACTGAAATGGATATCTGCTATAGGGAGACAGCCCACTGATCACTGGTTGGCATGGCCATTCTCATGCAGGTGCAAGGCTGTGCCAACAGACAATCTACCACTTCTCTGAGCTCTGTGCGCATCAGGTCTCCGGTGTTGTGAGTGCAGTAGAAGTCAGCCTTAACTATACCTGTCTGCACAGAGGTGAATGCAGGCATTCTCCAAATGGATACTTCCTTTTCCTTTTTGGGAGGTTTTGTGAAAAATTCAAAAACTGCTGATAGTTGATAACTCTTTTTTTCCCTTTTTTTTTTTTTTTTTTTTGTAGATCCTGTTGTTACAGTAGCCATGCTATAGCATGGGTGAGTGACAGACAGAGGCAGAGTAATAGTTGCCTGTGCAGAGGATGCTACCTGAAGCTACATTCCAGCAGGTATAGAGTAAGAGTCATCTGACCAAATGTAGGTGTCTGTATCTGAGTATTCATCTCGATTGCCTATAGTCAATGGAGAAAAATAAGCACTTCTGGAGTGTGATTCATCTTAGTCTAAAGGGGATGCATAAAGTAAATCGGATGATTCACATCCCAGACATGCCTATTTCTCTGCCTTGAGTATGAAAGGTGACTTGCTCAGATGTAGATATCTAAAGTAGAGTGAGACAAATCCCACTCACAGCATTATGTTTGAAATGGCAGCTCAGGAAAATATGCAGAAATAATTCTAAACAGTGTTCAAAGTACCTCAGCCACCTTTTCTACATTTTTCCTCTACACCTGCCATTATGAAACATGTGTGTATTGTAGAAGATATGCCCCAAGATTTTTTATTTGTTGACTTCTTCAGCAGGAGAATTAGAAGATTGCTGCAGGTCTGTAATGTAGAAGGGAGCAGAGAAGGTCTGTGGGTCTAAGTCACTCAGGAAGGGTGGTGCAAAGGTGGCAAGCATTGTCTGTAGTTCAAGACTCAGTACTGTGTGAAAGCAGCATGTTGAAGCTTCATGTTGCCAGTATGCATGTCTCTTGCACCTCACAGAGTGGGCCAGTGAGTGTTAAACACCGGTCAGACTGAAATAGCCTTCCATCTTTGTGCAGAATGAGGGAGAGGTTGTAGGGGAAAAGGAGTTTATATTAGCCTGCTGCTGTATTGTATTTTGTCGAAGAGCTTCCCCCTGCAGACACTGCGAGCTGAATGCTAGTGATGCTGTCCTCCATGCTGACTTCTGTCCATCTGTCCTCAGGGAATTCTTGCACTCTGACTGTGCTGAGTCAGTCAGTGCTTGGCTGCCCTGATAAATCCTCCTGTTGACAGTGTAAGCTATTGCAGTGAGCACAACAGGAATAACGAGGCCTCCAGTCAAATTAGTGAGGAGGCAGACTTTAGAGACATAAACAGACTCTTCTTGTTTTTGCTCAGTAATGTCCTATGTGTATGTGCATTTTAGAAAGTTTTCTCCAACTGGGAATTTCCATCTGGATGCAGCATTTTTGAGAGAGCAATCAAGCCAGGGCCCTGCTGGCACTGGATGGGGAAACATGATGGCTCATCAGTTTCCTTCGTTGGACTGGTGCCACCATGGCTGCTCTCCAGCCATTGGGTGGAGGGTAACATCTGCTCAAGGTGATCCCTAGGCAGGAAAGGGCATGCAGAAAACAGGCACAGTCAGACCAGATGTGCAGTGACACAGTTTGTGATAGAAGTGGGACAGCAATGCTGTAACCACATGAACTTTAAAGGGACCATGATCTCTGTGACGCAGTTGCTCTTGCTCCAAGGGCAGGGGGGTGTTTCCTGCAGCTGAAAACATCAAATAATTAAAGGAGAAAAAAAGTGGTGCGTGGAAGCAAAGCACTCTGAGATGGATTTTTAAAGTCTTTGTAATATTACACTTCCAAAATTGCCAGGCATTAGTGGTGAGTCCCTCATTTGCTTCCAAATATGCTGACTGTCAGAGTGCAATGCCAGGCTCTGTGTTGGCTCAGGCTGGAAAGGATGGTTTTGTATGTCTTGTACAATTTAACTCTGCAGTGAGATGACTTAACTGTCTGCAGGCCTTTGATGGTGTGTTTTACTGAGTATTATATGAAGCCAGGGATGTTGTGAAGGGACATTCATTAACAACTAAAAATAAAATGTTTGGATTTCAGTGTGAGGTCTGATGGCTGCACTGCAGAGCTGCCAGGTGAGAGGCAGTGGGGCTCCAGAGGTTAACAGAGTGCCAGGGTGGGGCTCCAGATGTTAACAAGGTGCCAGGGTTCCAGGCCAGCATCCTGGTTACACAAAGGATCAGAGCAATGGCTCTTGCCTCAGCACCAAGTCCCCAAGAGGCTGAGAGCTGAAATACTTGAAAAACCGGACTGATCTCTTCTCTTTCCCAATCAATCCTATGTAGCAACCAAAAGGAAAGAATGTGACTCTTAACTGCAGGCCTAAGCTCCTTCACTAGTTTTCTGGAAGGGGCTTCCAGAGGTGTTGCAAAGCCTGTATCTCTCCCCTAAAGAACCAACAACCCTGTTGATTCTAACTGCCTATGGGACATGGAAGAAAGAGCCAAAATTTTGGTGGACATCTTCATGTCATGTGTGGCAGTTGTGGTGCTAGACTTCACGCTCCTTCTGTTCGACTGAAGGAGCACTGTTTCCTAAAGAATTCTTCCGGAAAACGGCCCCATACATTTTAGTGTTTAGATGCTACCAATCTCCATAAAAACCTTCTTCTTTGTTGAGTAGATTCACTTTTAATTTTTCGCTATCAACGAGGTATGCCAGGTTAGTCTAAGAATAATGTTGCAGTATGCATAACTGGAGTTATGCAACTAATAAAGTGCATGGGATTGTCACGATGTGGTATGGGGGAACCCTCAAAGGTTTCCATTACTTTGGATGAGAAGGTTCCTCCTCAGCCCCTCTCTCAGATCGGAATAAGAAAAAACCTCTCACATGCAACCAAAGAGAAAATCAGATTTATGGTGTTCAAATCAATCCTTGGAAAAAAAAAAAAAAAATAATAATACCACCAAAACCCCAAAAAAACCCAAAACCCAAAACAAAACAAAAAACACCAACCCCCCCCGAAATAATCTAGACGTACTGATAAGTATATTTTTAATACAGTTGTTTTGGTTTTCACAAAAAGAACAAAACAGAAAAAAGACAGAAGGTAGTACAATTGAGGTAATCTGGGATGTAGATCAATACCAGGGGATTTCAACACTTTAAACACATACTTTTTTAACCTTTCCTTCTGTCTCCAAAGTTTTCTCGCAACCTTTTCTTCATAGCAGAACCACTGTACTTCTTGCTGCATTCCCTGTGGTATGGACATATGGATCTGAAAGTCATCAGTGGGCAGTGAAAATAATGCAGGTAAATGAAATCTCTCCCAAAGCCTGGGAGGAGCACATATGGGGGAGAGTATTTCATTGCACGAATTCCACACTGGTGGAATGTGGCTTTTTTCCCCTGAAATTATTTCTTCATGTGATCAAGGCTTGTGCAAATGGAGGTTGACTGTATATTTACTCAATGTAATGAACACAGATTACATTTTGGAACATCTTTCTAACCCTTGAGTAATGTTGACTTGTTTCCATACCCTACCCTTTGGCTATTACTTACTGTTTAGTGTTTCTTGTTTAATCTAACAGGCTAATGGGTCATCTTCTAGTGTTACCTGACTCAGTAATGTGGTTAAATATCTGCAGAATATGTCAATACAAGAAGGACAGAAATGAGCGGCGAGCAGGATTGAACAGGATGGACTAGTTACTGAGATAGTCAAGTTCATCAGATAGCAAACTGCCCAGTTGCCTTCTAGTTCTTCTGTAAGGGGTGCTTTATTTGTTTCCTTTGATTAATTTTTAAGCTGCAGCCACAAAATCCCGTTGCATTGGTCAGAAGGTGTTTGGTTAAAACTGTTGCTGGATAAGATACATGTTATTCATATGACTTTAGGTGCATGACTAAGTGTTTTCTGAAGTACAGACTGATTGGGGATGCCTTCATTTTTGACTTTTGTGCTTGAGCATCTTGGAAGACATTTCAGAAAAGTGTTCCAAAACTGGCTCTCATAGGTTTCAGTAAGAGGAGCAGTCACTTCGTTTTCTGTGATTGCATTGTAACCTGGCAAAACTAGGTCCTTAGTCTCACTGTCTTCCTGACTTCTTCTATCTGTAAGGGTATATTTGCCCCTTCTGATAGAAGTCGAGAAGGTTTATTCTGTAATGCTAGAGTACTAGGGAACCTAAATAAAAAAGTAGCACTAAGCTGAAAAGCGTTGGCTGTCTTCACATATCACTATTTTTTTTTCTCAGTGAAGAGCTTTAGAAAAGCCTCTCTGATTTTCAGCTGGAATTAAAATTCCATATGCAGTATATTAAGTGGCTAATTATGTCATTCATTTTACAGCCTTCCTCTGAATGACTTGATTGAAATGAATGGATTTTAATCTCGGGGGGGGGCGGAGGGAAGGAAGGAATAAATACTAAAAGGTTTGTTCTGTTTCAGCACTTGTATTTTGAAACCTAAGTTAGATGTTTAAAACAAATATGGAATGTCTTTCCCGGAATTAAAAACTGGCCACTTTTGCAGTTTGATAATACCTTCTGGGATGTGGTAATTGTATATGTGATTGACAGGTAGTTTAGTTTAAAAGGGCAATTCTCTGGTTCAAGGAAGCAAAGGAAAGCAGCGAGGAGAGGAAAGTGTGAAGGAAAGTGTTCTAACTTACGATTTTATTAGTTTGGCTGTTAAAATGTATTCAGTCATTCAATAAAGCTTATTCATAAAATTCATTATTCATTAAAGCACTTTGGGGAGTGTGTGGGGGGAAGCACTGAACAACAACAGTCATTTATTTACACTAGCAATTTCATCACAGAATTAGATCATGGGGCCAGATTGGCCTCTGCATTTAGGCAGTTCAGTTTCACTGACATCATGGAATAACTACCAATTTAGACTAATCTGTGGCAGAACAGAACCCAGCCCATACTGCTTCTTTAAGAGGATGCCTTGGGCAATTTCTTTGCTGTTTTATTGCTGGCTAGGTTTTGGGATGCTTTACAAATGGATAAAAAATTAAAGAAGTATGACAAATGGATCTTCTCACTGAGCAATATTCAATTGAATCATTCCATTGAGATAGTTAGTAAGAGATGGATGTAAAGAGCATTCACATCAATAATTAGTAGCTCATTGTTAAGAGTTTTTACCCCTGCTGTTCTGACAATATTAAAACAGTTTAGATTTTCAGTCCTCACATAAAATGTTTGGGGTGACAGCAGGGAACAGGAAGGGATCACACCACAGCTCTTATTTTGTTAATATGATATACAACATGTAGGATCACAGTAGTCAGTAATGGGAAAGAATCGGTAAATGGCGGAATTCATGCCTTTTCCAGGAGAGATGCGTTAGGTAATGATCATTCTTCTTCATAGCAGCACTGACGGTTCTTCTTCCTAACTGATTTTTAGCTGAATCTCAGTGATGGAGCAGCCCACATGAGACTGAATGGGTGACTTAGCACCTCGTAATTGACTAATTGACGCTCAGAACTGTCTGCAGGCTCTATGCCTAGGGGGGAATGTCATGCTTTGGTAATTTCAGGCAGAATTTCTAGAAGTCATTCTCGTTGGCATTGCTCATCCTAGAAATCCTACATCTTATTTTATGATGTGGGTTCTTACTGTAAGATCGAGATAAAAGTTATTCCTTTCTATATTAATAAACAGCAGGTCAGGAGACAGCAGTAAGGAAAACTAATGCTTTTAAGGCATTTCTTATCTGTACCCTGATGCCTCAAATATTGTATCATAGATGGGATGGGACTGGCTAGAAGCAAAGGCATAGCACAGCTACTCTGTGGGTCCTTGACTTCTCCCACTGCTGGTGTGAGTTGAAGGAGTCAGCACTGAGATCTGGCACCAATAATGTGGAACTTGAGGAAGATATTGATCCACAAGGCTACTAAACCAGGTGGTATTGTGGAGGCACAACATGAACTTTTGACTTCTTTTGGTCTCTTGCTTTACCTCTTTAAAAATCTTCCTACACTGTGACCTTGGACTCTCCTTGTTGTGCAGGGTGATGATGCAAGTCCCAAGGAAACAGCCACGTGGAAAATCTGAGGCTCACAGTCATGGGGCCAGGTTCTCTGATGACAGAAAGTGGAGTAGTTCCCCTGGAGTCAGTGGTCTTATTCTAGCTGACAATCTGACCTATTGAATTTCCAGTTGGTTTTGTGGGAACAGCTCAGTGCATGATTTGATCTGAATTTCTGGGGCAGGGCAAGCCAGGAAGATTTCAGACTTCTAATTGGCATTAGAATGTCTTTAGAAATTCAGCCTTTGTCATTTTATCTTCTGATCATCTTTCAGACTGCACAGCTGTCTCTTGCTTGACTGCTGTACAAAATCCACAGTCTCCATTTCAGCAGTCCTTCCCTGGTTGACTGTTTAGAGTCTGCCCTAGCATGATTAAGGTAGAGCTGGCAATTTCCTTTCGGGACAGGCTGTATGAACTCTAGAATAGAAGGTAGCTCTGCTTGAAAGCAGGGGAGCTCCTTGCCACAGAAGCATTCCCAGAGGGGGAGGGAAAGGGGAGAAGATGAGAACCAGCAACCTGCACTGGCTCCCTGGTTCTCTGTCAAGTTCATATTTAGTGCCAGTGTGGACATTTGATAGGGTGGCAAAAGAGATTAGGCAGGCATGTGTCACAGGCACCTCTGAAGACTGGAAAAAAAGAGACAACACTACACTTCCCCAAAAATCAGAAGTACAGAGTTCCTGTCATGGGTTCCTATCATGTTTCTGTCCCAAAGCTGCAGAAAATTAAACAGGAAGTATCGGCAGTACCTCTGCTTAGCCCTTCCTTAGAATCACATGGGAAATATAAACACATTGCTGTGGCGCTGGGTAAACAGGAAGCCAAAATAAGCCCATTCATGCTGCTAGCTGTACTGGGTGATAGCTCCCACGTGTTTCTGCAGTATCTGGATGTATACCAACTACAGACTGGAAGAACTCCATGCAAAATCCTAGAAATGTCTCAGAAGCATTTCCAGTCCTCAGAAAAATGACACATAGGGAAGGTATCTGCCTCACAGTTGTGTAATCAAGAAGCTGGAGAAACAATAGATTGGTATGCTGCCAAATTGTGCAGAAAATGGCTGACTCATGCGAGTATGCAATCTTAAAACCTGAAGTAATTAGTGGTAGATTCATAAGTGGGAAAATAGTGCAATGAGACTGCTGAAAGAAAAGCTGTCCTCATGGATAGTAAACTATAGGAGTGTCGAAAGCTACTGCAAAAGTGGAGCATGGGTGGGGTAGATGTGATTAGTTCAGAAGGTAGAACTGAGAAGCATAAAATAATGTCAAAAGCAAATGCCTAAGTATGAAGCAGAAAACATCAGGGAAGACCTTTCTTGTGAGAAAAATGTTCACATGATAGGGTGCACAGCAATGACATTAATATGGTGCAAAAGGGCAAAACCAGAACTCTGTGCTATGTGCCAAGAGAGAGCAGCAGCACTTAGTTAGAATAATGAATGCTGTGGAGACAGTAGGACATGTGTTAGATTGCAAAGGCTTCCTTACAGCTATGCCAAGGAAGGAAAGGAATATCAACCATGCAAAGCTGAATTAAAGCAATGCAATGAACCTGTGCCATTAGGCAAAGTAAATTGCAGGTTGAATCAATGATGCTGGCAATAACAGATCCTCTACTTTCAGCTGCACCCGGTGAATTGTCACCACAGAGGGGCTTTAAGTTTGAAGCAAACAATTCATGCAGGCAATGGAAGCAGAACAAATTAAAAAAAAAATAATTACATGTGCAGAGCTGGCAATATTTGCTAGCATCCCACAATGAAGCTGTTAGGAGGCATATCAAGAAGTGTTTGAAGGGGAGGATGTCTTCGGGGCATACAATTGCCTTCATCTATTTCCATCTTTTTAATTTGTGCCTCCAGGAGTGACTACAGAATAAAAAGAAAAAATAATTGGAGCAGTAGAGGGAATGGAAAAGGAAGACATTTTTACGTAATATTAAGTAACAAGTCACATAAACAGTTTGGATGCTGAGAAGCCAGATAATCTACCCCTTTCTGAAGACTGAAGTACCTTCAATAAGCTGGAAAAGAGTGTTCAACTGAATGGCTACAAATGAGGAAATATCCATCTTGGTGAGAACAAACAAATTATTGGTACATCGGGTATTGACAAGAACTGTTGGGTAAGGAAAGAAACTACCTCACCACATCCAGGAAAAGAGCAGAGGAAAATGGTTGTGTGTACCACTGGGATCAGATGTGAGGTGGGAGAGCATCAATACTGTCAGCAAGTTGTATTAAAAGGAGTCTGACGGATCTGTGTAATGGCTGCTGATGTTCTGGGGATGGAGGCAGAGATTGTGTGGCAGAAGCTGTGATACATCATGATCCCATCATCTGTCAGTTAGAAAGACTCAGGGAATGGATCTAGAGCTGAATAAAACCATAATGGTGTGGGGATTGTTTGCAGTACCCTGTATTAGACATCTGTTAAGTCCCAAGAGCCGGGACCAACCTTAGCAATTTAGAGCAATACAGAAGCTTCCTACTCTCAGATGGCCAGACTCCACTCAGAGTCTGTTGGGATTTGCAACCTATCTGACAACTTTTCTTCCACAGTTTTCACATATGTGCAAGTCATTGATATAGCTCCTGAATAAAGATGCAATATGGACAACTGGTATCATCAGAGAATACAGCAATTACACATGTGAAGGAGCAGACACTTAACTATCCAACTTTTAATAAAGAGCAGATATATAACATATTGCTAATGAAGAGTTCTACACATTAGAAAAACACATATTCCACTTGCTAACCTATAGCTTGATTTTAGTATCTCCAGCAGAACAGAGAGATACATCCAAACAGAAACATTCAATTTTTTTTCTATTGGAAAGGCCAAAAAGCAATGTCTCCATTTTCAAGAGTACTGGATCTATTAAAACAGATTGAATGTACAGGAAATCACAATACCCAGATTGCAGGGAATGGTCATTTTCTTTAGGAATTGTCCAGCTATCCTCTGGAGCTGCAGTCTGTGCAGAGCAAGCCAAAAATACTCTGTCTTGGCCAAATATGCCAGAGACTAGCCAACATCTGGTGGTCTGTTGTGGCATGTATAGGGCCATGAAAAAATGGATACACACTGCTCTTCCCACCATCCATAGGGAGAACACAGATGTGCCTCTCAACCGCAAATTTGGCTATTTGGGCTGCTACTCAGACTTCTGGCCTGTGGGTGAGTTTAAAGCAGTGGGCAGAAAATTCTACGCAGTGGGAACACAGATCCATTTGCTTGAAATCCATCCTCAAATTTACTCCCTTCAATCATCACCACAGCATTGCCACCAAATGGCAAAGTCAAATTAGCACTCAAAATGCCTGAAATTTTATTTGTGCCAAAGAACATGAAGAAAATACATAGCATTTCTGTTCTTGAATGGAGAAACAACCTCACAGAAAATGTGGCTCAATCTGCTTCCATCTTCCGATACCTTGAGCAGTGGCACCATTAATGTGATGAGTAGCGATGAAAGAAATCACATACAGAAGAAACATGTGAAAGCCAAAGCCTCCTGTGACTGATGAAATAAAGACCTCTCAGAACTACCAGCAGGACAAGGTATTCATATCAGATTATTTCTTCTGGACATACCATGTTCTGGGATGCAAACTATTTTCTTGAGCTGATAAGATTTCTTGCACATGTAATATAGCATTTGTAAATGTATATTTCCATGAAACCTCAAATACATTAACTTGCTGTGCACAGAAGACACAGAGATAACAGGGAATTACTCACTTTGCAGACCTGATTGACAGGGCAGAGATCAAGGCAAAAGAGCAGGGACTGTGGGAATAGATGTGATACCCCAGAAATACACTGCTGAAGAAATCATGCAGAATGCAGTCATCTGTGGTCGCGAGTGAACGATACATGAGCTCCAACATCAAGGCCACTTCCAGGTGTACACATGAGGCAGTACAGTACTCTGGTATGAAAGAACAGCCTCTTCAGACACAGAGGAAAAAAGCCTTGCTCCCAAAAGAAGTGAACAGGAAAAAAAAAATTAAAATATCCCCCCCCCAACCCAATACAGTAGCTATAAAATGAAACAGATGTTAAGAATATACATTAAAGGGTCACACAGGTTATGCTGTTCATGCTGTGGTCTCAAACGTGACTAAAGCTACAAAACCAAAGTGCCCAACTGGGACTTGGATATTCAGGCAGAGGATAATGTCACCTTAGCAAGCATTGGATGAGAAGCACAGAGGAAGGGATAAACCTGGAGCACAGAGAGGTTGAGCTGCAGGTAGCAGGCTGCTGCAGTCTGGGTGGGAGACAGAAGGGAGGCAGGGATCAGGAGCAGGGACTCAATCCCTCAGGAAGCGCAGCCCTGGCCAGTCAGGCTTCCCTGCCTGCCACAAAGGGCAGGAGGAGTGACATTTTGGTGGCCCTGGGAGTGCACCTTATAGATATATCATTTTAGGAAACTTCACTGACGGCAGAAATAAGCAACTATCTGCATTACCTTCATTACCTACCAACTATCTGCAACTATCTTCATTCTGAAGACCATAAAACACCATGTGCTTAGAGCAAGCTTTTCAAACTAGAGCAAGTGGGTGCCTACTGGGCACGGCCACCAAATCTGCAAAAGGCCCATCAAAATAAGCCCACTTAGAGTTACTCAGCAGAAGATATGTGCCCTCACCTCCCTCCCTTCCCCCCAAATGATAGAATTCCCACTAATCAAAAAAGTGTCTAAACGCCTATCGGTTTTATTTTCAGCCTGCTGTAATAAAATAAGCCTAGTTGTTTGAAAACTATTAGGGGAATGTATTTTTATGGGCCTCCTGCTAAGGCCAAGGAGCGTTTGGGGTGCTTGTGGGATTTAGGTGTCAAAATGATGAGTAGAAAGAGGTGTGTCATACTGTCACTTCAGCGCTACTGCCTGTCATGCAGTACTTCTCCATAACACTGCAAAAAGGGGTTGCTAGCATTTCTACCCTTGTATTTCTGAAGCCCATTCTAATTACTGAAAGTGTCACCAAAACTGCAGTAACACTGATTGTTTTTATATAATAGTTGATCCTTTACAGAGAAAAATTGGGGTGCCTTTGATCTGGATCATCTCTCAAGTGTTTAATGTCTTATCTTGATATGACATAAGACATAGTAGAGAGAGAGAGAATATTTAAAGAATGAACCAGATAAAACAAGATGTCAGACTCCAATTGTACATTTCTTAGGATTACAGCAGACATATTGCTGGATTCCAAGTCTTCACTGGCACTCATGACAGAAAGCTGCTGCAGCTAGCGAGCTCTGCAGGGTCTTGTCACTCAGCAAATATGGTCTGAAAAGTGTAATGTCTTTTTCTTCTTGATACAGCTTTGGGTAATGCAGATATGATCTTCAGCAACCAGCTAAACAATAAATCAAAATGCTGGCAAACAAAAAAAACTGGGGGAAAAAAAAAAAAAAGACAAATACAGTGCAATACCTCCACAACAACAATTAGACACAAAATAAAAGCGACCACCAGCATTTTTATTAGTTAATTGATTTTTTTTTCCCATTTTTTACTGTCATTGATGTCAATTGGCTTTAAAACAAAACCTCAGCTCCATAGTTGAAAAGAATATATTTGCCCTTTTGGTCAAAATCAGTTTTACATGATCCTACCTAAATTTTTGGACACAAAATGCATAGCCAAAACAATTCTGGTCTTATTTTTGTTTTAAACATTTACATGACATTATGAATAATAAGTCACTAACTTCCTTTAAGGGCTAATGTCTATAACGAGCAAAATGCCAAGGGCACTCCTTTAGCACTGTGGTCTTCTTCCACCATCTGCTGGGCTTCCTTAGCTATTGCAGGACTTAAAAATCAGGTTCTTTTCTAAGAACAAGATTACTTATTTTAATATTTCCCCTTTTCCTTCATCTCTCGTGTTTATTTTGTCACTTACGAGGCCCTGAATGAAGAATTATTGCTAGTTCTTACTGAAATGTGTTTTACCAAATTTATGTCCAGATGAGGGTATTTTTTGAGAGAAAGGAAAAGCTTGATTTGGTTTTGTGAGTATAGAAAAAGTAATTTTTGGTTAATTCTCGTTCTAAAGTAAAAGAAAATTTTATTGAAAAAAATAAATTTTTTTTTCCTGTATCTAGCTAGCTCTGTTTTAAGTCTTTATTACTCCATACCAGCACAAACAGGATTTTAGCTTGGACTTCATATCATAAGCCCTGACTAACTAAATATATCATGCAACAAGTTATTTATTAAAGGTGATTCACAAATTAGAAGCTATACAAATGTTTCTTCTCTCAAGAGTCCAGGATGAATCTGCCTCAGTGCTGTTTAGGTGGAGAAAGTATTTATATAATACAAACTGAATATATTTACATAGAATTATCAAGATGAGAAATACCGTATTCCCCTTCCACGCACCTCTGTGTTATTTTTAGACTTGTTTTTCTTAGTTGCATCACATTTCAGGATGCCTTACAGTCCAGAATATGGAACCAGCTAGCGTTTATGCACTTAGTATCAAACACTATGTATCAATAAACACGCAGACGTTTGGGACCTTTTTGGTATGTGAGAGGATCTCATATGAAAGGTAAAGAAGGAACGCGCATTTTGGCCTAGTAATGATGCTAAATCTAGAACAGGCATTATGATAGTTCGCCTGAGAACTGCCTTGCAGGGCTAACCAAAAGTTGGGAGTTTTCTGTCTAGGTTTTGTTTTCCAAATGTTTTTTGAGGAAAACTCTGTGCCATGATTTGTAATCACCACTTTTTTTAAAGTGCAGATGGTCAAAGATCTCTAGAGTGGGCTTACAAATGTAACTCCCATATGAGTATGTGTTATAAAACCAGTTTCCCGTGAAAAAGATGGCAAAATCTCCAAAGAAACAGCTTTGCTCAGCATTCATATATACAGTAATCTCAATGAAAACCGGAAGGGGTCTAGGCTAAGATCAAATGCTTCTTGAAAATTACATCTCTTTTTTCTGAAGAAAGCAAACTTTTCGCAATATAGTGTTATGGCTCTACAGTGGAAATTTTCAAGAATTATGCAACATGATTTAAAAAAAAAAAAACTAATTAGATGCAGTGACAGGAGGCGTGGGTCAAAGAAAACATCTTAATGTCAAGATTCTCAAAGATGGAGAGTTATTTTGAATGCCTGCATTTTTGGGCAGCTACTAGAGCACAGCCACACTTTCAGAAAATGATTCAGCTTTTGAATGCTGGGTTCCATTAAAATGTTTCTATTGCCCAAAACTTGATGACTAGTTATTGTGGTCTTCAAGTTACGTGATTATTGTGGCACATTTTCCTGAGTGTGAAAATGTGGTAATAAATACCTCAGCAATGTGCTTTGAAGTTTCATACATTGTTGTCTATAAAATGCTTTGAATGGACCTTAATGAAAGACCTCATAAATGTGTAAAAGACTAATATTATAATTTTTTTATGAGATTGAGATTTAAGGGGTGAAGCAAAAAAGAAATGTTAAGACATTATGATAAATGTCTCTTTCTTCCTAATCCTGTGTGGGCAGCAGGAAGAGAACCCAAAGTAAACCTGCAAGACCAAACTGAATTAATTTATTAATAATTGAAAACTATTTTAAGTAATACCCAATGTCTTAGTAATGAAATTGTAAAAGTGAGGCATTTCTAAAAGTTAGCTGATCTAGGGGTTTTTCCTTTGTTCCCACTATGTTTAAAACGCACTACAGAAACTGAAGAGATTGTAACCTCTTGGCAAACCTTTCACAGCATCAAACAAGGGCCCTCCTCTGACTTTGAAGATATCCTGCAATCAATTAAGAAGGCTCTAAATGATGTCGGAATGAGTCAGGAGTTTTGCAGAATAACTGGCAGGGTTCCACTTAGAGAGAATCATTGGGAATATGAGAAAACAGGGAGGATTAGCCATCCCCATTAAAGACAACAGCATCAGGAGCTGTTTTGAAAACACTAGAGCTTTTTCTTGCCTAATGCTCCCAAAGCTGATGTTCTCAGCCAAACTGAACTGATTTGTTCTGTGTCTTTATTTTTAGTATGGGAAATTCAAAATAAACTTGGAAGTAGTTCTTTGAAGTCAAATGTACAATGAAGTCAAAACGTGGAAATTTCATCTTGACACAACTGATTCCTGCTTTTTTCCTTGTGGGGTTAGCTAAACCAGAGTAACCTAAAGCACTGTGGAAGGTGGAAGAGAATATTTTAAACCTGGTTTTGCTTGCTTCCCGTTGATGTAAAAGACTGTGAGAGATGGAAGGCAGCAGTGGTGTGGGCCTTTCACAACCTGACTTCCCACTGAGGAAATAACACTGGTCTCAACCACTGGCTGTCCAATTCCTCCAGTGATCTGAAAACCAGAGATAACTTTTTTGTACCTAGCTGGTTGTCTCTATGCTTCCAGAAGGGAAGATTAACTTTAGCTCAGCTCTGAAGAGCTACTCACCAATGCTGTATTTTCTAAAGCCAAGGAGCTACAAAGTTCTTTATCGCTTGCATTCTGAAAAGACACTGACTTCACAAATCTTCACATTTGCAAAGAAAAATATCTAGGAGTTGGAAATAAAGTGAAAGCTTCCTTGCTGCTTCCACCCTCTCTTCCCTTCTTCTTTCCTTCCTCCCTTCCCCCTTCAAAAAGTGGCATTTTTTTCTATATTCCCAAGGAAGTAAGTGAGAACCAGACTGGTCCTTGCAGTTTGCTTTGGTTATACTTTTTATTTTTTTAATCTACCTTTCTGTATTATTACTCCCAATAATAACACCAGGGCTTTAAAAAGACTAAAAGCTCTCAAAGCTGATAAATTTTCGCACAGAAGCTACAGTGTATTTTCCCCACTATAGTAGATCCTCTTATCTGGTTCATTATCACTAGAATTCCCTGTACGTTAAAATCCAGAGGCAGCAAAATACTCAGGCATGTGCTTAGAGATAAGCTCGTGTTTACATGATTTGCTAGATGAAGACCTATAGACAAAAGCTGTTATGGAGAAACTGTGATACCATATGGACATTCTCTCGTTTGTCACATTTCTTCCAGATCTACATATGCTTTTGAGGCTGAAAGCTGGAGAAGCATGTATTACATACATTTCAACAGCCCTTTTGCTTCCCTGTAGAACCAATGGTAAAATCTATTTAATCTTTACCACCTAGCTCTGAGTCTGAGCAAGGGGGAGAGGTCAAAAATGAATGGTGCACCCTACAGCTGAAGGGAAAATCCTGATTTTTTTTTTTTTTTTTTTTTAATCTAGTGCTTTGTTTGAGAAATCAGTCCAGATAGAGAAGCTTTCTAAGGGAAGGAGTAAATGNTTTTAATGAAAGCAAGCAGGGTCCATAAATGGGGAAGCCAGCTGTTACTGGGAAGCATTCTAATTCCACTCTGTACAGCAAATACTATTCAGCTACATGAAGCAGATAAAAAAGTGACTGCAGATTTCAGTAGTTTCCTGTCAAGTAGGTTAGCAAAATAAGGACAGATGGCAAAGGATTATATCTAATTATTTTTACTTATTCATCTTTTCCTGACCATTCCACTGCACTCAGTCTAACTAGAGATTTACCAGCTTAACTTCCCCTTTGTAGCTCACAGTGAAAAACCACATAGCAGATTTGCAACTTCCCATCATTAGGAATGTTTAATTGGACCCAACTGCTTTTCATCAGCTACCTTTAAATGCTGCTTCTGAACACAGGATGTTTACAGTGTTACAATGGTAGAACTCCAGTTTTATTTTTAAAGCAAACATCCTAAAAAGCCCAAGAATATTGGAGTATTTCCGGTGAATGTAGCTGTCCTCCTGCTCAGTCAGAGAAAAATTTCAGGCTGGAATCTCTTACACAGGTGTGAATAATCTCACAGCACAGTACTAACAGTAGTGTCCAAAAGATACCTTACTGTTTCTTTCCTGTGCTCTTTTTTCCCATGCAGATAAAGAAAGGAAGCCACGAAGCACAGCCCTGATAATGCTGAAAGCGTGCAGTCTGTGATTCAGTTCAAGACGGCCTGTGCTGCAGTCACAGCTCTTCACTACCTGCCTAATTCTGCTCTTCCTCCTTCTCCTCTCAATTATTTAAAGATAGTTTTTGAAAGTTCCCACTGGTTTTTGATGTCTCTGTTTTCAAATACGTGGCTTGATACACACTTACACTGATCTTCCCAGGAGATGATGGTCAGTAGTAACTCCCTATGGAGTCACTGGGGAACTGACAGTATTTAACACCTTCTGAAGGCTAGCTTACAGCATCTTTAGGGAAATGAGGAAGAGTGTATCCAGCATACAGTCTGTGCTGCCCTCTCTGCTTCTCCAAATTACTTTTACACCTCCCTCTGTACTACACCTCTTGAAAATTCCAGATCTGGTCTCTGTTTCAGATAGTCCTTTTGGTTTTCTGTGTATTTATCATTCTTCTCTTTGAGTTTCTAAATTTCTCCAGTGAAAAAAAATCCGGGAAATGGCAGTTAACTTTCTTCCCGTACCTTTCCTTTTACTTTCTCTCCTCTCTTCTTTTTTTTTGCTATCACTTGCTTTCTTTTCACCAGAAAAAAACTTGAATGGCACAAAACTTGAATGTCAGTGACAACAGCACCATCTTCTGTTCTGCAGAGATTGTCAAGGCTTCAACACTCTTGTGTCAGAGTCCTTCAGAGGTGGATCTGATTGAAAAATCTGTAGCTACAGCTGGAGCTGAACTAACTCTTCATGAGTTTCAATGTCTGAACAATTCTGATTGTATATGGGGAAGTATGTGTGTATGAAAGGCTACAAAAATTCTCATAGCACTTATCTCTGTGGGACACCTTTTATTCTCCTCCTCATAGATGTTCAGTCACCAAACCTAGGCTACTTTTGCTTTCCTTCCCTGTGGCTTGCCACAGTGCTGGTTTCTGGTTTTGTTTATTTATTTATTTATCACAATTAGTGTTATCCTTACTGTCTACTGATAGTATTGTACTGATTGTCACCAGGAAAAATACCTAGCCCAAATAGATGGCAAGATAAACACAGACAGGGAATCAGCTTATCAGTCCACATAAAAGGCCATAGACCACAGAAGGGCACAGACCATGTGCTGCCTAAAAGTTGTGTCAGTGCGACAACAAAGGGTTGTTTGGCTTATAACAGAGAAAAATGAGGTGGGTGTTGGTTCAAGAAAAACATTAAGTCTTACTTGAAAGACTAATATATGGACAATTAAGACTGGCAGGTAGGTCACAGGGTAGGTCAGTGTGAAAGTCAGTGTCTCAGTTATTAGATAAGAGGATGAGGAAGGATGGACTAATGGGTCTGGAAAGGGGAAAACAACAGCATGTGTTTGATGTATTACAGAAGAGGGAGCCAGCAGAGAGGCATAAAGGAAGAGGTGGCAAGGTCAAAATAGCAGACTAATAAACAGATCCTCACAGCAGCAAGATGTAATTAGGGTAAAATTGCTTTTGTTAAGCCTGGCCAGGGGATGTGGATGTGACAGACCAGACAATAATTTTAAGTATGTGGATAGATACTAATGTGCCTGTTTTGGGGAAACTCTGCAGATAGAATTTGCAAGATACGGAGTTTGTTTATCTTTCACAATGGTATTTGGGGAAAGGAATGTGGAGCTAGTTACTCAACAGGTAGCTTGTGAGCAGTGATAGACGACATACTATAATAACAGTAGACAGTACAGTCAGATTGGGATATACAAGTCAGACTGGGATCTTGGAGAGGACATGCTCACTGTGTGTGGGTAATAAATTCAGAAATTAAAGGGAGGAGGGAGAGACTAGCTGGAGGGACAAAATGAATCTCATTTTAAAATGGTAAAGATTAAGACATGCTTGTCATGATGTGCATTGTGACATGAAAGAGCCAGAAGAAATATTTTTTGGGATGGGGGTAGGAGGCAAATGGAACAAGTACAAGACGGTCAGATGATAACAGCACAACCATCAAGTGGAAATGTTGTGACTAGCTTTCCTGGCTGCATATCAATGATTTCCTCTTTCAGTTAGAACAGTTCTGCCTCTCTCTCTCTTAGCAAGGGGGTTCAAGCACTTTAAGGGAAACTGACAAAAATGAGATGACTTTCCTCTTTCCCTTTCTCACCTCTTGTAACTCCCTTTTTCCTTATCCCCTGGCAGAGAGGAGAAGTTTCTCGGTAACACTCCCTTTTTAATCCTTTTACTTACACTCACCTTGTCAAGCTTCACCTAAACCTTGAAGATACATATATGTCTGTACTTGGATATGAACCTTTGCCATAGTATCTGGTCCCTTTTCCCACCTATGCTGCTCAGGTACACGAGTGCTGTCTTGGAGTGAGATTCATGTACCAGCTATGTGCATTAGTGGTTTTTTGCACAACAGCACTGAGGAGATCTAGAAGAGCATGTGAATACACCTAACTAACAGGTAAGGTTTATTGTATGGAGCACATCTGTGCTTTTCACTTCTTTATTGTGGGATAGTGATGTGGTGGGCAATTTTCTGCATAACTCTTTCAAAAATCTCCCATTTCCTTCTCCTGCATGCAATGGGAGAGAAGAGAAAAGGCTCTGTTACATATCCAGTCCATCTAGAGACCTTACACTATGCAGACACAATGTAGCAAGGAAAGAAAGTCACACCGCAGGGTCAGCTGAGCCCTCCTTCTTATGAATTGTGCAGAATTACCTGTAAATGTGCAGGTGGTAGCATGGGACTTTCATGAGATGAAAGGTATTTTGTGCGATCTAAAACCATCATTGAAACCAAACTTTTTAAAGACATATATTTGGCCTGGGCTCTAATAATCTAAGGTGCTGCCTTAGCACTTTAGGAGTGTCTTTATGGCAACAGTATAACATATACTTCCAAAATGGTAAGTGGGGATTTCCAAGTCTTAAAACTGTCTGTAGTTCGCATTGCAGTTTTGTCCGTGATCCTTTTCTAAGACAACCAACCACTAGAATGATCATCCACAAATTGTTGCTAGTATAGAATTGCCTGTTCATATGATCACAAGGGAAAGCATTTACATAAGAATAAGTATACTTTTGTCCACTGATTCTTTAGCTAGGATTGTGAGGAAGGAACCTCAACCATCTTGTGTTACTAAATTGGTGTAGAATTACAAGTCCTGATAAAACCAATAGACTATTACTGTAAAATATTAGAGTTATAGTATCAGCCCCAAATTGGTAAACTTGTTATCATGTGCTGGAAACTCAAACCATCAGCAAAGATGCTGCTACAAAGTTCAGATAAGAATCAACAATAACATGTTTCTCATCTTTGTTCTCCCATAGGCTCATTAATAGTATTAAATGGCACTGAAAGACCCTGGTTAGGGGAAAGGAGTGTGTTACATCTGTTTCAAGGAGTTGAGAAGTATTTTGTGGCCTGTAGATAGTAGTGGACTGTGAAGAGGACATGTTCAGACTGGCTATTTATTTCAGGGCTGTCTGCAATTATGATGGATGCTTTTGATGCTTCAGGCAATTCCTCTTAGTCTTACATTATTAAAATAGATTACTCTGATCAAGGGAGAATATCTTGTCTGGCAGAAATAAAGAAAGAAGCTACAGGTTGTCCTCTCTTAAAAAAAAAAAAAAACAAAAAAACAAAAAAACCCAAAAACAAACTAACAAACAACAACAACAACAAAAAACCCAAACAAAACCAAAACCAAAACCAACAAACAAACACAACAACAACAAACCAAACCCCAAACCCAACAAAGAAAAAAACCCACAAGCTATTTCAACCTTTGATCTAGGCCATATGCTGAGGTTAGAAGGGACCTGGGTAGGTCAGCGAATACAGGATACCTTATAAATAGGAGTGTAGAATACATGAGAGATCAGCGTGTGTGGAATGTTCTGAGTGCTGAGGCTGGTACAGAATGCCTAGACTGGAAGAGTTTGGGATCCTAGAGGTGGCTGCAGTTGGCAGGCTGGAAGCCTGTGAGAAGGGTTGCCTTGGAAAGAAGGCAGGAAGGGCTTGGTATAAGCTTGGAAAGTATAGAAAAAAGAACAGGACACAGTCTTTGGTGGGGCAGGGGTATGTGTTGGAATTGTAGAGCTGGAATGCACATTTAGTGTTGTAGCATGAAGACACAGTAAGTATGGTGTGAGGGTGTGAATGGTGTGACTCTTGCCATCTGAAAATTACAAAATGCTGCTTCTTGCTCATTTTCTCTCTCAACTCCATATGCACCTTTCTGGTTTGTTTTGTTGTTATTTATTTATTTTGTTTTATTTTGTTGTTGTACTGTTTGACTCAGGAGCTCCCCAAGCCTGATTTCCTTTTTTGTCTCATAATATGATCTGCAGTGGAATAGTTCAAATTTAAATGCTGTTGTTTAACTTGATGTAATAAGATGTTAGATTTGGCACCCCACTGTGATAAAACTAAAGGCAAAGCAGAATTCAGACAGGAATGGAGAAGTAGCATAGCATCTAGTATATTTTATTCTGTTTTGATTACTAGTTGGTGTGCAGACCTTTAATGCTTGATTTGTTTAAGTGTTACAAATGCCTGGAAGGGAAGAGAAAGATTGTAATAAAAAGTGCTCGGCACTTTTTCAAGCCTGATGAAAGAAACACAATTTATCAGACTGCACGCTATAAGTAGGAAATGGAAAAATTACTAAAGACATCAGAGCAAATAGAAAAGCAAACAAAATAGATTATGGCATGGAAGAGATTTAAACTGTAAGCATCCTATTTACTAAGATACACTGTAATATTTCCTTCTATGAAACATGTTTCTATGTGTGTGAAACAAAGTACTTAGTTTTACTTTAAATTTGAGTAAAATGTATCATTTGGACTGTTTTCTTTAGTTTCTCCTAGATTCTTTATTTGATATGTAACAGAACACTTGCGGAGTGGTAAGGCATGTGGAAATTGGGTTAGCTCCTGGGTTTAAAATAATTTCTACTGTCTTTTTCCAGAATAGATTGCATATTCTGGAAATATGCAATCACACTGTAGGTTCAGTTCTAATAAGAAGCTTCAGCCATTTTGCAATCAGTAGAATCTAAAAGAAAACAAATTTCTAAAAACATTTGCGGAAAACGCATAGCCAGGAAAAGAAGAGACTGTTCATGTGAGAGGGGAGTGATCAAATGGAAGCCCACTTAGAAAAATTGCAGTGAGTCTTTCTTCTTCATTAGACTCTAAGCAACAATGGTTTGGCCAAGGTAATGCACATGCCCACTAGAAACCATGTTGTATCTGTGCTGCTGTGCAGGAAATTTGCTGTTCATTGCTTTCACAGGAGCAGAAGGTTCCAGGTTTGCCTTTTCCTATGACTACCTCTTCTAGGAGAGTAGTTTGCCTCCATTTCTGAGGTGCTGATCTCTAAATTTTTTTTCACGGGAATTGTGATCTTGCAGAGTGAATTTATGCTTATGAGAAATCGGTTTGATTTTCTTAGTTAGGTTTTGGCTGCACCAGTACATTGAACTGCAAGGGAGTTGTTCTCTGGCCTCTAGTGCTGGTGGCCTAGGCCCTCCTAGCAAGCCGACAGCACAGAGTCAGTGTCCAGACCTTCTTCTGAGGAAGACACAAGGCATTCAGGCAAACTTCTGCTACGCTGTGATGAGAACACAGACTGGTTTCAACAACTTCTTTTGGCATAAATGGTTAGAACAAACATGACAGGTGGGAAAACTGGGTATTTTGTGTCTGGTCTTGCATTGTAATGTGCATGAAGAGTAAAGAGAGTTTCTGTGGCACACAATAACGGAACTTCACCCCCTCAAGCCAGGGGTCCGTACCTGGGATGTCTCCATTAGGCCCCCCCATACTGAGCCCATGAGAGCACAAAGGGGTCCAGGCTGTGCCTGGCAGCCACCATGACCAGGAACACTCATGCAGGTGGGTACAGTGCCATGGGGGAGCACGGCACCACAAAACCCCACGGGCCAGAGCCCTCCAGGCACTTTCCCTAGTACTAGTGCGGGAGCTACACAGCTGATGTGACTTCCCCTGCAACCAGTCCCTTGGCCGCTCGCACAACAGGGCTGCACAGGCGGTGCCCATCTCACTTTTCACAGCAGCACAGAATCACGGAACAGCTGAGATTGGATGGAATCTTGGAGGTCATCTGGTCCAGCCCTGCTGCTCAAGCAGGGTCATCTAGTGACAGTTGCGCAGGACCACATCCAAGATGGGTTTTGAGTATCTTCCAAGGAGGGAAACTCCTCTGGGCAACTTGTGCCAATGCTGGATCACCCCACAGAAAAAGTGTTTTCTGATGTTCAGAGACAGACTCCTGCATTCCAGTTTGTGCTTTAAGTTTGGACCCTTTCCAGTATGTCCATGTACCCCTTGCACTGAGGAGTCCAAAACACTCCAGGGCTGTCCTTACCAATGCTGAATAGAGGGGAAGAATTCCGGGCTTCCACCTGTTGCCTGGGATACCATTTGCCTTCTTTGCCCCGTGCTGGCTCATGTTCAGCTCGGTCTTCCCCCCTTAGGTCCTCTCGAAAGGTTTGGTGTTTTTTGAGTTCTGGTTGTGGTTTTTTGTTTGTTTGTTTTGCTTGGGGTTTTGTTTTGTTTTTGTGTTTGTTTGTTTTAGTGAAAACTGGCTTTAAAAAACTGTTACGAGCTGAAGATGAATAATATTTTAAGCGCAAACATACCCCCAAACCATGGTTTAGCCACGCCGTTTTTTCGCCGCCCGCCGCCCCTCGGGGGCCCCGCCCGCCCCCGCCTGCGCAGCCGCGGAGGCGCCGCTCCTCCCCCGGCTCCCCCCGCACGATGGAGGTGGTGCTGGCGGACACGCTGCTGTCCCGCTGCGG
>VXAY01004260.1:1203688-1222170 GCA_013399855.1 Oxyruncus cristatus
CGGGCGCTGCTGGCGCTGAGCGCCTTGGCGGACGCGCTGCTGCCGCGGGGCTCGCCGGGGCCGGGGCTGGACGCGCGGCTGTGCCCGCGGTTCTGGCGGGTGGTGCAGGAGGGCCTGACGGAGCGGGACGGGCTGTGCCGCAAGCGGGCCCGCTACCTGCTGAAGCGAGCGCTGGACCTGAGCGCCGGCCAGCGCGCCGAGCTGCGCTGCCCCCCGGACGGCGGACACGGTACGGCCGGCGGGCGACGGGAGGGGAGCACGGCCCGGGCTGCGGAGCGGGGAGAAACCGGTGTCCTCCTCTTTTTGTGTTAGAATCGAGTCTCTTTTGGTGGTCTGCTGAAAAGAATGAGGAACTCCTGCAGTTTTGGGAAACTTACATTTTGATAATGGAAACTTTGGAAGGAAACCAGGTAGGAGCGCTGTAGAATCTGCACCCGTCTTAGATAGATGTGCTACCTCATTTCTGGCGTATATACTGTAAACGTCTTTATTGGGTAAAGTATTTCTAGTTTTGGTGATTGAGGATGTCTTAAGTAGGCATTAACAGGAATATTTTTGTTTCAACTTCTAAATACTTTAAGCAGCACGTGTCATTCATTGGGAATAAATTCATAACTCTGTCTGTGGAATAAATCTCGTTATTGTAGTGGATTGAGCTGAGAAAGTAATACCTGGGTTTTCTTTAGTGCTAAACTGCAACTGAGTGTTACATACCACGGGCTTTGGAGGTTTATTTAAATACACTTCTGTTGTCAGTTACTATATTAATCCTATTGATAGTAAATTCTAGCCCAAGAGTAACTGACAGTTCCTAGGTTTGAGATATAAACTATTTACATTACATATGATTTGCATTTCAGATCCATGTCATAAAGCCAGTATTACCAAAACTAAACAGTTTATATGAGCATGCCATATCACAGGACAAAGGTAAGATGTAACTTTTTCTGGTACATCTTTACATTTTGGGCAGTTAAGTTACACTTTTCTGTTTTCTTCTACTGTTTTAGTAGCAGCTTTTTAGGGTTTTTTTTGTTTGTGTTTTTTTTGTTTGGTTGGTTTTTGGTTTTTTTTTTCCTCAAATTAGGTGTTTTCTGGGTGGCTCTTCCAGTTTTTGTTGGTCTGCTGTATGCACAGGTTGCTTGGCAAACGTGCATAGGCAGTGGCCACCCTTTTCTGAGAAGAAATCCTAACATGCGTATTGCTTGCTATGTTGCAATACTATTTTTCTGTCAGCAAACTCAAATAAATGATCATTTTCCACTGTGTTTAGCTTTACTTAAGCTAATGTGAAAATAAAACCAGAGATTCTTGGCGTGGGTCTTAGTAGCCAAGCCACCTGCACAACTCTGTGAAAGGGAAAAAACCCTCCGATTTGTTGGAAATGGAGAGAGAATAAATAAAATGAGTGCTGAGGCAGAGTGTCTAGGGCAAAACGGAGCACGCGTAATTAGGCAGTGTAAGATGTTAGAGATTTGTAAAGTGTCAAGACTACTGATGTGAAAGTATTGCAGGTAAATATATTGGTATAAGTGGAGTTGCAAGAAGAAAGATGTGGCATTTGCACTTTATAGTAATTTTAATTTGTAACTAATAAAACATAGAGGGTAAGTTTGGAAAACAGTTAATTTTTTTTTTTTATCAGATTTTGCAGGGTGTTTTTATAAATTAATAGCTATAGTCATCTTTTTAAAATGTCCAGTGAGTAGACTATAATGTTGACTGACATGTCAGTTTCTTGTGTGTTAATGTGTCACTGTCATTCCTGTGTCAGTTTAGAGGAATTTCCTTTTGTAACAGGTTGTTGGCTCTTTCACCCATCGTGGCATATGTGCATTTATAAACGAATGTTCGAGAGTGAGAATAAAACACTGACGAAGGAAGGCATTCTTCATTTTCTGGAGCTTTATGAAACAAAGCATCTTCCAAATTCGCTTGGTTTTTTGGAGGTAAGGGCGTTATTGTTACTTGCCTGAACAAAAAAATATTTTAATTTGTAACATGTCTTAACACTAATTGCTTCAGTAGTGTTGGAACGAGACACATTCTGTGAAAGTAATTGATTTAGCTGTGCAACTGATAGCAATATTTGTAAGTAGTGTCAAATACGTAATTACTTCAAAAATGGCCAGTCTAGAGGGAATATGTTTTTGAGTGCAATCATTCATTCCTGCATTTTAAACTAATGCTATCTAAATAAAGTTGGCTCCCATTTTTTTGAGATTTGTTGCCAGAACTGAAATTGTCATAGGAGTAATGGATGCTTCAGATTTTCAGAGCTCCCTGGGTTAAGGAAGTGTTCCTATCTGACCATTCAGATGTCACTCTGGGAGTCACACTCATATCACCTGAGACTTCAAGTGCTGGGACTGAAGCTCCCTCACAACAGGTGGCTCCAGTGAGCCAACAGGTCCCTTCTTGACTTCCTACACTCACTGCACTCAGACAGGTTTCCCTTACCAACTCTACCCAGGGTTTCCTGTAGCAGAGCCCCAGATGACTGGTTCCATTAAGTAATTTAATCGTGGTGCAGTGAGATAAGAGCTCCTGTTGATGCCTCTGTAGAGGGACCCTGAACAGAAGAGTCCTTGGGATTTTGTACCCTTACAGTCTGTGCACCTGCTCTTCATGTGCCTCGCATGTGCCTCTTGGTCCAACAGTGGTTTTTGGTCAGAGGTCTTCTCATTGTCTGTTGGGTTCTGCAGAGTCTCTGGGTGACCATCTGGTGCTGCAGGTCCCTGTGCCATTTTGTTAGGTAAAGTGTCAAGTCAGCCTCTTAATGAGTAACTTGAAATGAAGTCAACCTTGATATACACCCTAAATCGTTGTACCTGCTTTGCATCCTATTAATTCTTTTATTGAATGTTTAAATCTCTTTTCTCTGTCTGTTTCCCAAAAGGATTTCTCCTTCGCCTACACCTTTCACAATACTCTCTGAAATGTATCTATTGGAAAAATTGCTTTGCTTGTTTATTGTCCTGGTCCCCTTTCTCTTCAGTTACCTCCTCTTTTTGCTCCTACTGTTTACTACTAGCAAGATTATTCTCTAATTTCTGATTCTGTTATTTTGAAGTCTGGTGAAATAAGTCTAGTTAGCCTGTATGTAACAGTGCCTTATGAATGTACATTTAGCCATTGTTCTTGTTTTCTTTTATCAGTTTGTTATTGGACCATTAATGGATGCCCTCTCAGAAAGTTCCCTCTACAGCAGGTAAGTCTGTTTATTTAATTTCTTGATTGCTGGACATGTGTTCTGGTAATACTGAGTATATGGGTAAAATCTTAGCTAAAGGAAAACACTTAAAAAATGGTGCTGCTAAAACAGGTAAAGAGTTTTTCAGGAAAGGTGGGTAGCTGTGAGTAAGGTAAAGTAGGTTCAATTTAATCCTAGTAATAGCAACATAGGATGCCTCAAGGTCCTATTTTGCAGCTTGTTTTGAAATGTAAGTTTGGAAATGAAGTGAGAGATGATAAATTAATAACTTAGTGTAGTATTTTTTTATCTTCTCATTTTGTTGCCACACAGAAAGGAGGACTATTCTGATTACTGCCAGTTCATAACTGCTGGAAGTGGATTTTTATAGGAGACTGTTTGTGGTTGTCAGATGACGTTGGCCTCTCTTGGTGTAAATATGTAAAGAGTAGAGAAAAGTTTGAGGAGTTGCACTCCCGTATCTGTGGCCTGTTCCACAGATTCTGCAATTAACGACTGAATAACACTTTGCTTTTGTTTAGGGACAGTGCTAAACATTCTAAATCTATTAGATTTTAGATTAAATCTCTTATAGCTAATCCTAAAGCTGTTGTATGCTGCTGTATGCCAGTTGTATATTTGATGTTTTAAAACTCAACAGGACACCGAGTCAGTTAATAGGAGGCTGTCCTCCTTTGGGAATGAGGCTACAGAAGTTTTTGGCTACTTATTTCACGCTTCTTCCAGAAGAAGAAAAAGGTGTGTTTCAGTTTGACTTTTATCTTTTTTTATGTAAAGAAACTAAATAGAAACTATGGACCCATTTTCTTTATCTCATGTAAACGTTTACTTGAGAGAAAAAAGGAGTAGTTCTCCTGGCAGTGGAGTTTCCAGAGAAAAACGGGGTCCTCAGAGGCTTTAAGGGATGCTGCAGTATCAACTTACGACATTGTTTTAGGGGGAAACTGAAGCAGACTTTCCTTTTTTTAATGAAAAGAAAAAATCCCAAACAGGCTCCAAGGTGAACAGTACTAGCAGATTCTTTTTTCTTCATCTGACAGACTTTAGTCATGACCTGTGTAGTGAGGCATTCGAAAGAGCCAGTCCAAGTGCTGAAGCAGAGGCTGAATAGGGATTCTTTTATTGTGAGGTTGGATGGAGGAAGAGTTCTGAGATTGTTCCAAATTTTGGTGTTAGTGTAGGCTGAAAAGAAGGAGCATCCTTTGACAGACCAGAATTTAATATCTGGTCTAGTTGGATAGAACCAGCTTTGTTCAGCACCCTGTATCTACAGGTACATATTCTGGTAGGAAACACATATTTGTAATGCCATAGATGCCCTGTTTCTCTGCCCTGTCTCAAGACATGTATTTTATCACAAAATGGAAGGTCTGTGATTAGCAATCCTTAGACTGGGTGACCTGCTTCCACTGACTGCAGATGCTTATTGAGGCTTGTTCTGGCCATGCCAGCATCCATTAAACAAGTTGAATCACTGCGTGCTACGGTCTGCCATCACACAAACTGAGTAGCAGCTTAAAAAAAGGCATTGTTTAGTACTCAAAACAATAAGAGTTAAAGTTCCATTCCTGTATATGGTGGTTAATGCACATGACCAGAACCAATATTAGGTGTTTCTGGTTCTCTCCTTATTGTATTACCTTAATGACAGACTTCTTTGGAATGTAGTTTTCTTGTCTTTCATTTAATTGTCAGAAATTATCATAAGTCTTCTGCTGGGGTCTGTGTTACTTAAATGCATTGGAGAACAAGAAATCACTCTGGATTGTTTGTTTTGTTTACTTTTATTTTAAGGTAGCTTCCTGTTAAAATTTATTCAGAAGATGACAAATAGGCATTGGTGTGCTGTTCCCATTTTGTTTCTTTCTATGGCTCTGGCATCTATCCCTGCATGTAAAGTACTTGGCGTTGAAGGACTTCATGCTTTAAGGTAAAATATACACTGTGTTGTGTTCTTACAGACTCCTTCCAAAGAAATATGCTGACAATCTGGAGAGCCAGAATTTAATTCATGTTTGTTACTTCTGAAAGGATGGTTGTGCATGGGAGTGGAAGGTTCTCCTTTATGTCTAGTTTGCAAAGGAAAGCAATTCAAAAAGTAATGTATTTATATGTCTGTGGCATTTAAAAGAAGTGTTTTGTGTTTTAGATCTTTGTAGTTTCTTCTTTTTTAGCGTAATTTTTACCCGGTCTTCCATACTTCTGATTGATATATATCACACTTCTTTTTATTCTAATTACATTACAACCTGGTTGAGGCTATATTGGGATAGCTCACAATGCTGGAAACTGAAAGATTTGTAAATAAAGGGCTAGATAAAAGTTCTGGACCTCAGTATTGATCTTAATTACATTGATATTTCCTAAGTTATCTGCTTTCACTTACTAGAGCCATTAAAAATGACTAATAAAAATTGAGATTTTAAACAAAGTCTTACTGATGGTTGAAGGAATATGGCATAGAAGCAGTTTAGAAATACAAAAGGAAATAAAAAGTCAGACACGCCTCTGCTAATTAAAGATCATTGCAAGTTTTTTTCAGTTTTCTACTCGAGTGAAGATTTGATGGCAAACATATTTCTATATTTGTTACAGTAGAAATGCAAATATTAAATTATCAGTTTGAACTGATGTCATCATGGGGATTGTTCCCTTTAGCTTTAATTTTGTTCCCTCGTCCCTCCCTTTTTGTGTTGTCAGGTGTATGCTCATCCAAGTTTTAATATCAGTGTTTGAAGGTACCTGTAGCAGTAGCTTTGGTGCTGGATTGTGTGGTGTCTGATCAGGCAGTGTTTGTGTCTTACTTAGTAGAATATGTTTGTTTAATGCAATCTAATTTATTAAAAATGGTTAATAATTAGAAAATATATGAAAATGTTTACATTTTTTAAGAGTGTGTTTTATACAGTGTGTGTTTTTCCTGTTTCCAGAAACGTCCTCCAGTGTACCATGATTACACATCAGATTTTGTTGCGTGGAGCTGCTCAGTGCTATCTTCTTCAAACAGCTATGCATTTGACAGATGTGGTCAGTTTGGAGTTTTTTTGGTTTGGTTTTTGTGTTTTCTTTTTCCCTGATATATTAGAAATACAGTAGTAATGCTTTTACAGGGTTTTTTTTATTAGCCTTTATTAGTTGATTTTTTTATTGTAGTGTTTTCATGTGATAGTTATCATAATGGAATATTATTCCATATCTACTGTGTAATCTCGGGTTTTAACAGATAGAAACTAAAAAGACTTTCCTGCAGTACCTAGGAGGATAAAAGTATTCATAATACCAGAATAATAAAACTACCATTAGTGCTGAACTAGCACGATCTTTGTTATTCAGTAGTCAAAGTATTCATGCTTTCTTTGTTTTATAACATGCTTGCTTTCTAAATGAATAGACAGTCTTCCGTGTCTGAATTTCCTTTTAGAAATACAGGAATAGTACTTATCAGTAGCTCTTAATCATTTATGCAGATTCATTTAAAAGTTGTCATCAGTCAGTAGCACTAGTAATTTTTTAATTTTCAAGTAGTCTTTAATACTTGGGAAAAATAAGTTTTGTTCCTTGGTAAAGATAAGTTGGTCCCAAAGAGGCAAAAATGAGTCTCCCTCACGAAAATGAAAAAGTAAATTTCTTTTTCGGAAACTTGACAGAGAAAGGCAGATGTTTTGAGTTGTTATGTAGGTGTTGTTGCCTGTTGTATATTATGTTGGCAGCTATTGTATTTTGGTTTCAATCTCTTCAGGAGAAAGTGTCCCTCCCAGAAGTTGCAAGCTTTCTTCTGTCCCTTAGACCAGAGGAGTCCCTAAGGAGGGATACTTTGTTATGGACAGAGGTGAGAACTGAAGCTGGTTTTATGTTCATCAAA
Source organism: Oxyruncus cristatus (assembly GCA_013399855.1). Classification (NCBI taxonomy): domain Eukaryota; kingdom Metazoa; phylum Chordata; class Aves; order Passeriformes; family Cotingidae; genus Oxyruncus; species Oxyruncus cristatus. The sequence goes on from VXAY01004260.1 coordinate 1,210,765, forward strand.
CCCAGCAGAAATAACAGGATAATCTCAAAGGGGAAAATGTGCATAGGATGTAGAGTGAGATTGTAAATTGTAAATTTGCAGTAAAATTACAATAAGTTGGGATATGTTTTATGTCTTTGCAAGATGTAAAATGCTATGAAGAAAAATTCAAAGATGAAATAATTATAGTATATATAGTTACTGGAGCCAGCTGATTATGCAGCCATAAGGTTTGGTTAGTTGTACAACAATGTAATGATAAAACAATTTTTTGCATAGTGTCTTATTGTTATGTATGCTGAACATTTTATCTTATTCCATTGATTTTTGACATTAAAAACTAAAAAAATGCAGGTCTCACTAGATAACACTTGACTGGAAGACGCCCTTCTGAGATAACGGACTTTTCAGTCTTGCTTATTTTTTGAGAGTTGTATTTTTTCTTACATTAGTACCAGTGATTTTTTTTGGAGGGGTGCTCTGAATTACCGTCTGGAAAAACTGTTTCTGTGTGGAGTTTGAAGGGAGCAGTCTGCTCAACCTCAGAGTAGCTGTGTTGAACAGCTCTCGCGGTGTAGATTTGCTGATGTGACATTTCGTGTTTAACAGTGCTTTAGTGTGCTGCTGTTAAGTTAGCAGTGTCAGTACACAGCTGGCAGATGTGGTTAAGTAGTAACATACTGGTTTTAATTCAGCTTTGCAGTTGGTTGCAAGTGAATGACACGTGCTTCAGAAAGTCTGTAACTTATGATTTTGAACATCAAGAGACATCATCATTATGTCAGTATGTACGCAGTCTTGTGGAAAAGTACTTTAAGACACCAGCATCTGAAAGTAAGTTAAATGCTTATTAATACCCCCCCTACTTTTAAAATAATTTAAACAAAAAATTAAATCCCTTGGATTTTAGAAGAATTGTTTGTTTATAATGTTATTAGCTAAGAACTTGTTTAAGTTCTACCTAATCTGTGGTATTCATGATTCTAAAGTTTGAACCTTATTTTTTAATCCCAGTTTTCTTTCATAAGTTAAAGTCCTGCAGTATTAATTGAAGGTTAAGTCTTAATATTCAGTTTTAATGCTGCACTGTCCATTAAACTTCTTGTGTTACTTTTTCGGTGGTGTCTGAAAATGCACGAATGTGGGAGTGGAGGAAAGCACAAGGGAATATGAATACATAGAGGTTTTGTTGTGTTTCTCTGCAGAGCTTTGTAAAAAGACTGAGTATTTTTATGGAGAAAGAGGCCATGTAGTTAGGCAGCTTGGAGGCTCATTACACACCTTCCTGCACAGTTATGGTCTTTTGAGTTTGGACAGCTTGCAACAGATGAGCTGCCACACATTGTAACCAAGGAAGGTTCTTTGTAAGATGTATAAATATGCAGATAAATTCTAAAGGGACCTCTTTGGTCACTGACACATTTTAAATTATTATGACTTCAGCTTAGTGTCTATTTTCAGATACATTGAAAGGAATGGGAAATTGATTTTTTTTTTTTTTAAAATACACTAACTTTTGTGTAGCATTCACTTATTTGCTACTTAAGTACTGCAGTCATAGTGAAGTTGATACAGTTTTAGAGGTCAAAAGTCAAAACTGAACATTTTTTAAATATTATACAGATAGGAGATAACAAAGGTAGGTCAGAGTTTGCTAATGATAAAGAGCTTCAGAAGCTTCCTGCAGCCCCAGAAAGTTCACTTGATTGTCTTATTCTTAGAAAAGTTGTAGCAAATTTTGTCTGTTGATGTTCCAAGGTAAATGCTTTGCTAGAAATTCTTGCAGATTTTCTCTCCTTCCTTCCTGAAGTCCTTGGTCTATATTTTCTGTAATTCCATAGCAAATGTGCTTGTCACTTCTAAAAAGTCATGTTTGTAATTTTGTGGGTTTATATGAATCCTAGCTAATAAGCAGGTCTTTGGAAGAAAAAATGTCAACCATGTCCAGCTGTTTGAACTAGAGAGTATTTTGCTTTCTAAATTCCCAAAACCAAAAACATATCAGTAAAAAAAACCCCAAACCTAAAGCCAAGTTATGTACTACTATTTAAACAACAATTTTTGAAGTATGATGATATATTTCTGCGTAAAAGATTGAAGAAAAGAGAAACTCAGTTGGGTGTTTATTTTAAATTTCCTTTTGATGCAATAGTTTCAGTTCTTCATATCAAAATCACAGCTGATGGTCAAAATCACAGCTGATGTTTCTGATGAAATGTAGTGGAATTATGTTCTTGATAAATGTAATTTGAATTATGCTAATGTATTTTTAAAATCAATAGAAATGTTAGTTAGGAACTACTCTATAATATATGCTACTGTGTAACACATTGCCTAAACTGATTTCAGCATAAAGGCCAATGAGATCAGTCTCTTTGAGGCACAGAGGAAAAACAATGGTGTTTCAGTTTAGTTTATATTTAGATTAAAGAATGCAAGAAATTATTAGTAATACTCTTGTTAGCATTAATTGGTTTTGTACTACTAATTTATTAAAGTAAGTTACAAAACCAGAAGTTCTAGAAATCAATATGAAGGTTTTTTTTAGTTACTATGGAAACCTTAAATTATCTTTAATCAGGAGAAAATTGCCTTATGCCTGACTGGTTTGAAGCTAAGCTTGTTGCAACCATGATTCTGTTGGCTGCTGATGTGGAGCAGATGAAGAATAAATACAGGTAAGTATGAAATACCTTATTTTACATTTCTCTCTTTTTCAATCCCCGCCCTCCTGAAGGATCCAGTAGAAGCCTGATCAAGTTGGGAAGCTGTCCACTTCTCTTTGCAGACTTTCAGTCAACCTGATCATTCCTTAGACCTTGGCCAGATGTTGCTGCAAACATACTGGGTAACATTTCTAAAGATACCTGAGTGACTTGGAAACGTGTCCTATTTATTTCCATAAGTAACTTCAGCACTTAAGGCAGATACTCGGAAGAAGACTTTCTTTTTAATTTTTGTTTTTGTGTAGTGGAAAAAGCAACCTAGAATGGATTGAACTAGAGGCTTTCTTGAACCCTCTTCTGGATGTCTTGATGAAACTTGGCAGTAATGCTTACATACCAACTCTGAAAACAGATAAAAGCCTACAGCTTCTGTTGAAGTTATTGCAGACCCGTTCGTTAAAATGTTCCAATACGCAAGATGGTTAGTGATACCTTCCGTATACTGTGTCTTATATTACTTATAGTATTAACTACAGCTAAAGTATGTACTGTTTTGCGGCTATATTGTCAAATTAATACCAGCCTAGAAGTGGTAAATGTAAAAGTTGACCATCTGGCATGTCTGTTATAAAACTGAACTGTGGGTCCAGTCCTACAGGTGTCTTAAGGACTGGGAATTGAGAACGTGGAAATCTTCTGGGAAAGCCTTTTTTTCCATTGCAAATATTTATAGTCCTATTCTTTGCCAACATGTGACCATCATTTAGATGCCTCGGAAAGAAGTTAGTATGGAAACCTGGCCTAACCTGCTTAGTTGCCACAGGTTCAACCAGAGTCTTCCCTAACTGCATAAAGTGATCCTGCTGGACATCCTGTTTTCTGAGGTGACTGGTAGGCTAAGAGGTGCTCACTGAAGTACAAGCCTGGTGATTGTCAGTCTCGGAGTTTAGGCCCCCCACAGATCAAGGACTTTAGCTTGTACACCTTTCAAGAGAGTCTGAACAAAAGCTATGGAGTCCTTAGCACTCCTTTTGTGAGAACTTGGTCAGTTTGTAACCAGAATAGACCTGTATGTTTTTCCTGAAAGCAAATGAAAAATTGCAGTGTTATTTTCATGAATTAAGATGCTGAACAGGAACAAGAGGGATTTTGGTGTTTGGTTTCTGTTTCCTCAGGTTATTTTTGGATTTTTTTCGGTGTTTTTATAACATGGAGTACAAGAGTAATTTTGGAGTGGGGAGCTACAGATTTAGGCTCTTATGTGGAACAAAAATAATTTCAGGTTCTACATCGAGGTTTTATATAGATGTCTAAATGTGGCCCTGAAGTAAATGCCTACCCTAATTTTAACAAGTGCTTTATACATTCAACCCCCCACTGCCCCTGAATTTTAGCTGTTTGAAATATTGAACATTAATTATACAGGCTGTTAAAGCTCCTGTTGGGGGATGGTCTCTGACTGTTGAAGTGGGTTCCGTGAAATGAAACTAAACTGGAAGACATGTCCCAGCTACCACTGTGCAGTGTCCAGCACAAAGCTAGAACAAGCCTGAAACAGAACCCTACAAAACACATGCAAATGCATATTAGATTATTACTATCAAGAAGAATTAATTTCGATGTTTGCCTTATTTCTTTATGTGCTTGCTAATGTGTTTGCAATGCATTGTTCCTGCTGTTTGCAATGCAATGCATTGTTTGGCAATTTGGACACCTGATACAGCATGTTAAGTTCTGCTAAGAAGGTTCTAAAGGTGTGGGAAGGCTGAGCACTGCAGTGTTTCCATCCTTTTGAACTTTCCCACAGGTACTTCAGTACCATCATCAGTCTTTCAAGACGCTTTCCGAATTGCACATGTAATTTTAAGTTAAACAAGGATTACTTTTCTTATATTGTTTTCTAAATTGATTTTGTGCTTCTTCCTTTTGCTCAGGAGAACCAAGTAATGAATCTTTTTTTTTCTCTGCAGCTGTGAATTGACTGTGGTGAGGGGTGGGACGTTTAATGCTGTAAAATACAGAAGTTGTGTTTTGGTGTTGATGAAATGGGAGGTGAAAAGTCCTATTTATCAAATGGAAAACGATAAAATTGTAGGGAATAATAAAGGAATTTAAGCTTGTGAAACAAAAGTAACAGCAAGTGGGAAGTGTTTTATTTAAGAATATTTTAATGGGGACAGACATACCTGAAGCGCATGCTGAAATCAACCTTCTTTGACAGGTCTTGCTGTCTTTACTGTTGTTAGATTTCACTATTTTTAACAGTAAGCTTTTGCTAATTATTATTTTTTGTTGTGTTACACTCAAATGGGGTTTTATCTGAAGAATTTCTGAATTTAAATAGCAGAAAATGTTTTAGTGATTTGAGACTTATGATGAAACATGATAATGGTCTGACATAATTAAACTGTTCTAAACAATTTAAGCATTAGAAATGCAATGAGCTGTTTTGATAGAGAATATTGAAAGTAAGTACAATATGGATTTGGAATTTCTGGAAATATGTCCCTTTATATTTTCACTTTTTGAAGGTCTTCCATTTTGTAATAGTTTTGCTACATGAAATGTAACTCAGGGTCAACTCCAGAAAAAAAACCCAGTAGCTCTCACCTCTGGGTAACTCCTAAATAGTGAAGCTAATGACTGATATTTTTAGAACAAGGTGGTCATGCAGAGTATTTTAAATCTGTTTTCATATTGAGACATTATTTCTTCGGCTTTCAGCTTGTTCTTACCCTTGAAGCCCAGATTGAAGTGTGTTTGTGGTTAAATGTTTTACCAGTCACCTGCCTCCCTTGTGTGATAAACTTGTGTCTTTTGTTTGTGAAATGCTATGCACATGTGGTATCCTTTGTAGCCTAGCCTTTTCGTGAAGTATCACATTTTGTTTATAATCATGTATTTTCATTTACAATGTTGAGCCTGAAAGCTACTTGATTGAAATCTCGTAAGATTACTCTATACTTGAAGATGAATTGTTTCTAAGCGGATTTTAAAAGAAACAACCAAACCAACAACCCCAAAATCTATAAATATTAGGAATAGAAAATGATATTTTTCTCACATAAAATTAATTACTTGATATGAAAACTTTTGTTCTTTATTACAGAGTCAGTTCAGTAATAAGCTGGTTGTGCAGAGAGTTGGGAACAGGACAAAAATATGCATGAAAAGTTGGAAAACTATAATTTGGTTTTCTAGCTTTGCATGGTTTTTGGTTCATTCATACATGATAAATCTCTGGAAAGGATGTAAGCTGGTTTGATTCTTTCAGCCCTGTGGCTTACACTGCTAAAGAGTTTAAAGCTGTTTTAAGGTATTCTTGGGTATTTGAATATTATTGCTGTATAACTTTGACTCTGTAACATAATTAAATCTGCATGATATAATAAAATTCTTAAGGGAATTGTATTTCTGTATGCTAATACATTTTTTTTTTCTCACCACACAGATGGGGTATTGCTTTTTATCTGGAAATCTCTCGTGACGCCTGTGGAGAGTATTCTTGAATTTGTTCTCCGTCGTCTTACTACAGATGAGCTAAGCACTGTAAGTAATGATTATGAGGCATACTTTGGTGTAGTTTTGCTTGTTAATTTGATTTACCAGTGCTCTTAATTTTTATATCTAATGTTGAAGCACCTAGAAAGTCAGTTTGCATAGGAACAGTTCTGTTAACTTTTTTTGAGTGGGCACAGTAAAAAACAAGTAATCTTTACTGTCTGTAGTCTGCATTGCTTGTTTCTTCTTAAATCTAAAGAAATCATATAGTAAGAAATTGTGAGTATCATGTACTGCATTGAATCTACTCGTATAGCTGTGGACATAAGATGTTAGGAGTTTGGAGACTTTAGTACTTGGCCTGGTTATCATCTTCATTAACTGTCTTTCACTGCTTATTGCTTTGACCAGTGTTTAAGTTTATATCCCAGAGAAACCTGTCACTTTTAAAGCAAAATGACTTAATGGTAGAAGAGGAATTTGACTTCTTTAAAAATAACCTGTTGAATGTATCAAAGAACTGCAGTGCTTTTGAGAGAGAGAGAGAGGAGGTACATGTTTCTTTAGTGGACAGTCCCAAAAATGAGTGCAATGGAAGAGTGATGTGAAAGTGCTCCAGTATCAAAGCAAAAGTTAGAGTTGAATCAGGAGAATGGCGTCTAAAAGTCAGTGGAGACTTTAATGTATATTTTATCTCAAAATTAAAGAAGGAAAAGTTCTTTATGCAGTTCCTTGATGCATGGTTTTACATTGAGGCATTTTTTGTACGTGAAGAAACATTGCAAATACAGGAGGGGAACAGAAAGCCATAAAACAAGCACGATACTGCCATGAGATAAAATGTGGTTAGGGGAGAAGTGCAAGATGCACCATTGTGTATGTACAGAGTGCAACGGTGTGCTGTGATCTGAAAGCTGAGTTGGATTTGAACACTGCTTCTGATACTCAGGCTAACTCAGGTGTTTTTACATGGCCATTCCTTTGGGCCCAGGCAGGGACGTGAACTTAGCAAATAGAAGAAGTGGAGATTTCTTTCAGATTTTCACACTGTCTCTTCTAAGGTGTAATCCAGAGCCCTAAAAGTAAAAGCACCTATGAGTTGAAAAGATTTAAAACATAGTAGCCCCCCCACACACAAGCAAAACCCAAAGTTAAAGGGTTTTGGATTACTGTTGTTTTTCTTCTGCTATCATTGTTAGTAATGGTTTTCTTTCTAATTTAGGTTTCCTCCTCTTATTGATTCATATTACTGTTGTTTCTTCATTTTTAGGTTGGCGACCTAGATCGTTGTGATCTGTACTTAGCTTTAATTCCGGAGATAGTGCATTTGTGCTTGGAAATCAGCTGGAAGAAAATGACACCTATCAAGAATTTTATTTCGTCCCTGACAAATGCGTCTATTTGTAATCTTCAGGAGAGAAATTCCGAAAAGGTAACTTAACATCATTGACAATGATAGATTTTAATATAAAACCAGTAAGTAGTAATTAAAGTATTTTCTGATGCTAATATAGTATTTAGATTATATATTAATAATTATATAGTCATGCTATAAATGTAACTTACATGCGAGTATGGATTTTTATTATAAAGATACTTTATAATGCATATTAATATTATCTATAATGTAAAATTATATAAGTTTATGTGAATATGTATGTGTATATATACTCCCTAACACGTCTTTAGTTGGCAGTGTAATGTTAATGTAAAATATCCGTAGGTAAGATTTTCAGTACTTTTGTTTTATTGTATTACATTATTTAGAAGTCTGTATAGCTGAAGTAAAATTTTAACTGTAATAATGAACTGTGTGTACTCGAAGGATTTTTATCCTCAAATATGAACCTGTCTTACTGATTAGGTTACTACTAAATGAAAATGCCTTTTGTATTACGAATCTGTTGAATTTCAAAACTGGAATATACAAAGAAAAAGAAATTCCAGAACCCAGCACTGTTTTGGTTGTTCTGTTAATTGTCCCATAGTTCTATGTGCCAGGCTAGTATATCTGAAATAGTTACATTTTCAAAATGTAAAGAAACCTTAATAACTTCTATAAAAGAAGATTTAAATTAAGATTTGTTGGGCAGTATAAACTTTGGTATTATTACTTGGTATTATTATTTTGCTCAAGAACAGTTAATAACACATTAAAAGATTGTTAGTATTTTATTAGCTAGGTTTTCCTCTCTAAGGAAACAAAGAACAACACTTTATTTTATTTTTTCCGTAGTTTATGTGAGTTACATACTTATTCCAGTAGTTTCAAAGTTGACATTTTCTGTTTCAAACTTAGTGTTCGCTGGGGGCCTCTACCAGCTTATTTTGCATTCAGGGGAATAACATTGTCATGATGATTTCTTCAGCTGCATGTATAATACATTGTCAGTTTAAGAAGAAAGAAGAAAATGCTGAGTAACTACAGATGAGGAAAGTCTTTTCTGTGCTCTAGACAGCCCAAAGTAACTTGGAGATATTTAAATAACATTGAAGTTTTCTTACTGCATGCTTATTGACTTTTTTTTTCATTGAGACTTTTTATTTCATGCCTCTTTGAATATATGTGTTCATCACAGAAAATAACCATAGTATGGTTGTGACCTTTTAGGGTGCTTGGAGCAGCTAGTGTGTGGCATTCCAAATTTCAGCTATCTTGTTACATGGGATTTCTGATTAACTGGACCCACATCTTTTTTCCTAATTGCTCTCCAGCATTATATATGAACTGTTACTTGGCAAGATAAGTGTTCCATCACGGCTAAGCTAGGTGCTTACACTTAATGCATAAGTGACTGTAATTTGCAAGATTTATACTTCTGTCAGTGATTGTAACTTGTGATTTATTGCACTGTCCCAGCCAAGCTGTGTTAGGCACAGGTAAGAAAATAAGGAAGTAGAAGGATGCAGAGCTGCTGTTATCACCCTAATGTCTGAGGTGATACAACTAAGATGATTATTAAATGTATTAGTATGTTATTTGTATCATGTTAGAAGAAATGGGTGCATATTTGTTTATGTGTGATTTGGTTTTACTTAGGAGCCAAAGGTTAAAGAACAAATTAAAAAAGTGGCTAGCATGGCTTCACTCACAGCAGTATGTGAGATAATGGATCGGAAGCTGGAAGCACACCTGGAATCTCTGCCTTCTGTGGATGCTCTGAAGAAATTTATTTCCTTTTCTCAGTTTAATGAAGTATTAAAGAAACCATCTTATATTGAAGAAAAAAGTGGGTATGTCTGTGCTAAAGCTTCAGTAATTGTCCAGAAAAACTTGATGAATGTGAAGCAGGGGTTCAGATACTGGATTTTTCTGTTCTTTCTTTGATAACTTTTTGCCAAGATAAAAATTAATAATTCTGTATACTAGTTATTAATTCAGTTGCTCTTTTGTCTTAACATTCAGGTTTCAGAACATTAAAGCAGGCAGAATTGATCAGACCAAAGATCCTTTTGTTCAGTCCTCTAGTGCAATGAAGCCAGAGCTAGCTTTGAACACTGTTTACCCTTAGGTCTCCCTAAATATTTATACACTGCACAAAGCCATGGCATGTAAACAAGCAAGTTTAAATGGAAATTATTTACTGTTGGGGAGGGGAAACCAGAGCAAGCCAGAGGGCCAAACCCCAAATACTTGGGTAACAAAAGAAACATGGCCAACATATAGTAATGTTTCCACTGAATACTCTCACAGATGTGTATGACTAATGAGACTGACTGAGCCCAGGACCGATTTTACTCTTTTTAAAACCACCTCATTTTTAGATTTCTTTTCCATGAGCTTGTCCAGTCTCCCCTTGGATCTATATAAATCTTAGCATCTTAAAGTAGTATAGTGAGTTTGTATAGTTAAGCAGTTCCTGATGGAGTAAGAACGTGCAGGATAAACTAGTACAATATATATTTAAGAATAATATTTTTCTTAAAGCTTATGTGAAGAAACAGCGTCTCAAGGTTGGGGAAAAATTGTTGCACGCTATGTTCGTGACCAGTGGATTTGCCTTCGTTTCGTTTTAAACTCATTTCCGACACTGGCTCCAGGGTGTGAAGAAACTTCAGAAATGTCATTATCTACAGTTGAAAGGCCAAAAAAAATTTTGCAGTCTGCATTAGAAGCCCTAACTATCCTTCCTTCAGACCAAGTTTTACCTGTGTTTGACTGCATGAAAGTCCTTGTTCCCAAGGTAAGAGATAAACCTCCACAATATTAATAGTTCTTGGGTGTTTTCTTGTCAAATGTAACGCTTTGTTCTCTTTATTTTCAGCTTCTGGACTCATCGGAGTCTCTCTGCATAGAAGCATTTGATTTGGCTTGGAAAATTATATCCTCTTTGAGCAATACACAGCTAATATTTTGGTCCAATCTAAAAGCTTTTGTTCAGTTCATCTTTGATACTGAGGTTCTCACTGTTGCTGCAAGGGCAAAGGGTCAAGCGTATGCCAAAATAAAAGAGGTCAGTTTTAAGAATTCTTTTTCTTTTTGAGAGAGTAACTTAAATTGTGTCTGGATCTAAAAATGTATTTTATGTTTTATTTTCTCTTCGGCTATCGTTGTGAATTTTTCCTCTCCAAAAGGCACAAGTTTGATAGTATTAAGATGAAAGGTCTGAGAATTAGATAGAAGATAAACAAATATATTGTTTGTTTTTGTAACACAGAAAATGAAAAGCAGTTTCTTTCTCTTTTAGACTGTTTGCTATCTTCTGCATTCAGTAAAATTTTTTTCATATTTTAATTTATTTTTACATAATGCCCTTCCTCTTGAGTATTTTGCTTAGGATTTGACACCTGTACGGTCTGAAACTACTAATATTTTAGAAAAATTACACCTTTTTCTAATAGTTTAGTCTTTATGAAAATGCTGTCTTAAATGAAAAGTTAGAACAGTTCAAAACTTTTGTAGCTGATATTGAATAAGCCATCTTTACTTCCTTAAAAATGTCTTTAAAGCCTCTTTTTTGGTGATGGTCCAGATATAGAAAACATAAAAACCACAGTCACCTTAGAATAAAACTTAATACTGCATGGTAGAGCTGCTTCTATAGTTGAGAAGGGGGAAAATATAATTTTTAACTCTTTCTTTTGTAAGATGTTTGCAGCTGCCAGTACTGCAAAGGTACTTGCATATGTCACAGTGTTCTTTTTTGATTTTAAGTACTAAAATCGTATTTAGTACTGGGATGTTGGTTCATCTTTTGCTTTATACATCGGAAAGTTGTTTATTTTCTTTTTTAAGTAATCTTTTTGGGGGCGGGGGGGA